>CAUHTR010000569.1:0-119260 GCA_959609185.1 Schmidtea polychroa | reverse complement strand
ATAGTACGGTTTCGATCAGTACGGTTTCCCTATAGTACGGTTTTGAAATTTTCAAAATATGATTGTTTTTAAAATGATTAAATAAAATTTTCGAAATTTAAAAGTTTTTTATATTAATTTTTTAGAATTTATTCGCTATCAGACATCGTTATTGAAATTTTTAAATAATAAAAAATGAATCTAAACATTAGAATTTAAGTTAATTGCTTTTGTTGATCTTTTTTAAATTAAATTGTTGTGTTTATTTAATTTTATTTACTTGTTTTTCATCAGCTATTTTTAATATTTTTAAAATGAAATTCTTTTTTTTGATTTAGATGCAATGAATTGGTATTGCCGGCTTATAAATTTCAATAAATATATATTTAAATGTACAACTGTGTTAAATATGCTTGTTTTGCTCTTGAATATCAGGAAAATAAAAATACATAACAAAATATTTTTTGTTTACTAGATTATAATCACGATTTTTAAATTTCTTAATAGGGGTACAAAGCCGTAAATTTATTAGCGCCAGAATGCCTCGAATAGTCCGACTAAATTCCAGAACCGATTAACCGTACTGTTCGAGGTATTCCTGTATTCTAATTTCGTATTGGAATTAACAGGACCTATCTTAGGTAGAAAATTTTCAATTATTAAATTCAGCAGAAAAAGAAGTTTTAAAAAAATATTTTTTTTAGAAATTATGATGGATTTTTCATAATAGAGGCAAAACTTTGGGTACTTATTCAGTTTATCTCCCACCCCCCGCTACATATCTTCCTATTCCAGACGAATTCAAGCGCGACAATCGTTGATTGGAAGAATTTCACGAGGGATATTTGTTTAAATTATTTCTTATTTAATCCAATACAAATCGGCGGACCAGGAGTTATTGCAGAAATTGATGAAGCTTTACTAGACCGAAGGAAAAGATATGCCACTGCAAGAAGTCTTTTGAAATCTTATTTAGCTGAATTTTTGTGGGAACAGAGTTTTGGAAAGTCTATAGTATACGGGACGCAAAAATTAATGCCTCCACGTGGTCAATAAATAGCGTTGGATTGTTTCGTTTTATTTTATATATACTAGTAGATTATCCGACAAGATAATTTGACCCCTTAAGGGTACTGTTACCAAGGGTACTGTTCGCCGGGTTCATGTAAATATTAATTTTGTTTATGTTAATGTAAGTTCTTACTTTCGAAATTTTTTTATATATAACAGTGGGGAGCTAAACTGAATAAGTGCCAAACTTTGTATTATTGCCTAATTTAATTTTATTGTTTCTAAAGATGCATAATTAATTCTCTCAACATTATTCAACAATTTAGCATTTCATAAATTGACCGAATTTAAAACATATCTATAGCTTTATACCTGAATAAAAATGAATATCCTTTATTATTAAATGTATTTTGAGAATTGTGTTTGTGAATATTTACTTATTTCTCTTTCTTCCTTAACATTTACTAAATCATCATATTATTGGATACAGTTTAATGTCGACTTTACTAATGATATACTTCATTAATTTTATTAAAGTCTTATGAATTGCATATTAGTAAAGAAAATTCGTTATTATCAAAATCACGCCGGTGGAACAGAGCTGCTAATGTTGTTTATATTGTAACCGCTGAATTACACTCGGAAAGATACAAATAAACAAGATAGAACATTGTCCAAGTGAAAGCAGATGAAATGTTAAAAGTAGCTATTAAAAGGTAGATTACAATTAATGAAGGATGAAGTGGTCAAACATAATCGTGAGATTCTTGTAATTGGTATACTTCAAGTTGGTCATCACATTAACAAGAAACTGAACAATTCAAAGTTGCACCAAAAGTCAGAAGTTTGCAATGTACAAATTCCAATTTTATAAAATTGAGAAATGTAAAGAATCGCCTGATATGGATATATTCAGTTCCATATGGCCTAAGATTCGATTTGTTTAAATATTTTATTAAAATATCAATTTTACACGATGATTTATAGAATATTGTTTTCAACACATTGAGAATATTATTATGTATAAGATGAAATAAACATTTTTACTTGTTTCTTATTGTAAATGCAATAAAGGGAACATTTTGAAATCCTTTAAGGCATTTATACAATCAGTATTCTAAATAACAATTTGAAAAAATTTATTGTTATATTTCACATGTACCTAACCTTCAGCGGGTATTTTATCCAATAACATAATATTCCATTTTTTAAAACATTGAATTTATTAAAATATATTTTTTGAATGAAATTTAAAGCTGTACAGTGCCATGAAATAATAAAATTAATAATGATGATGATGATGATAATAATAATAATAATAATAATAATAATAATAATAATAATAATAATAATAATAATAATAATAATAATAATAATAATAATAATAATAATAATAATAATAATAATAATAATAATAATAATAATAATAATAATAGTAATTCATTAATAAAAAATAATAATAAAAAATAATAAATAAAGGATAAATAACTAAAAATAATATTAATAATAAAAATAATGATAGATATTAATAAAAAAATAGTAAATAATAAAAATAATAATAATAATAAAATAATAAATATTAATAATAATAACAAATAAAATACATAAATAAATAATAATATTTATATATAATAATAATCAAAAATAGAGATACTAATATATATTTTAAAATATAAACTAAAAATAATAATAATTCATTAATAATAAATAAATAACTGAAATAATAATTATTAAAAAATGATATATATTAATAAAAAAAATAATAAATATTAATAATAATAATAATAATAATAATAATAATAATAATAATAATAATAATAATAATAATAATAATAATAATAATAATAATAATAATAATAATAATAATAATAATAATAATAATAATAATAATAATAATAATAATAATAATAATAATAATAATAATAATAATAATAATAATAATAATAATAATAATAATAATAATAATGAAAATATATAAAAATAATATTATTATAAAAATAATCAAAAATAATGATAATAATATAAATTTAAAAACAAAAAGTAAAAATAATAATAATAAAAATAATATTAATAATTATTATTATTATTATTATAATAAACTTTGTGACAAAATACTTCTTAAATATATATTCAAATATTTCAAATAAAGCTTCATTAATTAAATAAACTTGTGTATAAGTAACGAAAATGTTAATTTGAAATCAAGTAATTTCCTAAATTTAGCTACCGTTATCATGACTACTGGGTTAAAACCAATTAGTTTAATCATATTATTATAATTTTTTTATATCTAACATAGTATGGAAGTTAAAAATTAATAGTTGACGAAATTGAATAAATGTTAATTTGTCGATAGAGAAAAATCAATTTTCAGATAACATAGAAATAAAAATGTCATGTTATCGAATAAAAACTGAAGTTTAAATTTGATATAATAAATTAGGAAGAGTGGCACGCATCTGATATTACCCTCTGCTAAATTTCTAATCTATAAGTTGTGATTGATGAATATTAATAGTAACATTAAAATATATATCTTTTAGGATTTTAAATATACAAAACTTACTAAGAAGGATTTGTTTGATATTCAACGCATTATTTCCAAACAAGAAGTCCAAGTTAGAAATAATCGACAAACTTAATTCAGATGTCGAAGAATTATTCATCAAAGCACTACTGACTTTTCTTAGTATTGGTTCAAGAGGAGGATATTTGAGAAATATGTACAATAAAGAAAATAGGTGATCGATGCCATTGAAATCATAATTCTGATCGCCAACTTTAAATTGTGATAATCTGGCACTTAAGGTTTCGATAATTTTGAATGTTATTTGCTCGAACTCTGCTCGAGTAAAGAGAGAATTTGCGATTTTTGGAAAGACTTCTTCGAGTAGTTGATTTATAGCCTTTTCTCTCAAAACGTGGCTAACATCACCAGAAATGATCAATGAAACATAATCATGAAATAATGATGACGTCATCATATGTTCAACTTCCGTAATGAGATCGGAATGTAGAATTTCCAAACAAAATTGAGCAAATAGAGGACATGCGATTGGATATGATTGAATAGCAGCTGTCAAACACAAGGTCATTGTATCGGAATTGAATCGGTGAAGATTGACAGCCATTCTAGACACACGATCGACAAGGCTGAAATAAACGAGCATGACTTTGTCATCTGTGACCTTGTGAATTTCTGGAAAATGAATTTCATCATACGTTAATTAAATTAAAACAATTTAATATGTTTTATATCGATTGTGCACACTTTGGTCTCGCATATTGGGACAGTTTTTCACTTTTTCTTATTCCGGGATTGTCAATAATATAAATATCAATAAAATAAACAGAATAAGAAAGTGGCGTATGATTATTTAAATTATAAAAAGTCAAGCAGCATAAAATGCTCTTCCAGATTTTGTAACGTTGATAGTAACACCTTGAATGCATCTAACGTAGTAGAAAGACTTTTTAGTGTTTTTCGCCTATTCCTTCGAAGAAATCGATTATCATTTTGAGGTTTTCAAAGCTTTGGACTTGCTGTCAAATATATTTTTACTGTTTGACTTGAGTTGATTTAATAACTAGATCAAGCTATTAAATTAGAATTATCGAAGACGATGTGAATAGCGTATTTTTCTGTTTTTAAATTGTGATATTTGTGAATTAAGAGACCAATTAATACAAATAATAACTAATTATATCAGAAAATATTGCAATAATAAAATTCACAGAAAAGTTTATATTATATAAGTTAAATAAAACATGACCTAACAAGTTCAGTTAGGAAAACGTCAATAAATGTATGACAATATAATAAAGAATTAGTAATTTTAGAAAGTAAATAAAAATAAAATTTTTAAATAGCTGGGATTCTAAAAGAAATAGTAATGCAAATCCACATATTTGTTCTTGACTGTTACATTTGTTTTTTCGACTTTAATTTATGTTTCGAAGAATAACTTATTTGTAGTTTGTCTGCTTTTATAGAAAGAAATATATGATCCCGTGGTGTTTATGTAGTAGATAAAGAATAACTTATCATCCTGGAAGTTTAAAATCTGTTGTTGAAAATAAAAGTCACAAATACCTCACCTTGCGTCAAGAATTGTAACGCAAACTGAAACGAGGCAAATCGATATTTGTGATATTTGGATGTTACTCTCATAATTTTATTTTAATTGTTTCACAATATTATTTTTCCAATATTAAGAACTATAAAATAATGCAAAATTACAAATATAAACGCAGAACAGTGTGAAACAATCTAAATGCAAACTGAAAATTGAGTGGCAAAAGGATATCCTACCCAAATCGAATCAACGTAAAGTGGGGTATTGGTATAGATTTAAATAATCTTTGATTGGCAAGTACTGATTTGGTGATTTACACTTTGATAGCTATTGTTTTCTACGCTTAATATAATCGTATAATACCCGTTTTATTACTAATAATGTTACGTTCTAGCTATTGCGTTATCAAGTTCAATTAACTGGTTTTACTGTGTTATGACATTTCATGTGAAACTCATTTGTCAGTTTTATTATTTTTGCGCTTTCTTTGAAGATGAGGAAAAGTATTAATCCTCTACATGTTTATTCCTATCAATAATCAGAACTTGTCTTACTTCTTCCTCAATAATTCTTTGATTTATATCATCATTTTTAGTGCAACTTACAAATCTATGTTTCCATTTTAAAGTTTTAAGAGATCTCTTAAGTCTTTCACACGTTCAGACTGTAAATAGAAAAGGCAATGACGTGATTTGTTGAAGTTCTTTTCTCCTTAACCCATATTTTCCAAGTGTTGACAAATAATAAGATTGTTTTAGTAAATAATACTTCCCTTATATTATAAGCCATTATTATGCTATAAGTCACTGAAAAAATATATATCTTAATTTTGGAGAATATTTGTTAAATTCATCAAGACATAGGTACAATAAAAATAAAACGAAAAAATCTGAAAAGTTTGAATATTCATTAATTCTTTTCTACAAAATTTTCACATCTTTTCATAGCGTAAAGGCGAAAGATTTTAATGGGGAATTTTTTGATAGTGCATAAATAATTTTTCAAATTTTTTTCAGCCAATATGTTTTTTACATCGTAAAGTCAAATTTACCAAATGAAAAAAAGATAACATGAGCATTTTAGTACAAAAAGTAAAGAAAACTTCCGAATGGTTTGAATATTTATTATTTGTTTTCCACAAAATTTTTACACTTAATTTATAGAGTAAAGGCAATTGTTTTATCTGGAGAAATTTTTTGATAATGCATAGATTATTTTTCCGAATTGTTTTTATCAGTAATATCATTTATCTTTTTGGTCACATTTGATCTGTTTTTTCCTTTATAATTTTTAATTGATTGGCTTACTGACTTGTATTCTTTAAATTCAAATAAATAACAACGCTCTCAGTGTATATTAAAGATTAATTATTACAATATGTCAAAATGTACAAAATGTACAGTCAACGAATAGAATAAATTGTTCAAATTGATCTGATCGACTCTGCTGTTAGATGCCAAGAGCAATTATATATAATATTCACTTTTAATAAGTCATCTCCAAATTTCTACAGGATTTCTCTTAACTGGATGATTTCCTTTTATAAATTTTCTATTTCTCTATTCTCATTTTCTTCTTAATTCTACTTAAGGTTAAAAGTCAATTTTTGATGTCGATTCTATTTATTCCTATAATTAGTGTTTAGTTTAGCGTGTTGCCAATATACTCCTAACAAACCTCTCATCTGCAATTTGAAAATTAATAGCCATTCAGGTTCTCCACACTTGTTTTCCCATCTATCATTGATTATATTATCAAGATAATAGCCCTCAATAATTTAATTTGTTTATTTTCTCATTTGCTTACACATGGAGTTTACTTCCACTTAACTAATTAATTTGTGCTTTCATACTTTCTCGCGCATTTCCTGACAAAATCATTCACACCATGATTTTCCCGATTAGTTGTTCTATCTTTGATCTATTTTCCAGCTTCAAATGAGAAAAATTAATAATTGATTTACTAAGATCCCCCATTTCAGTGCTTTTCATATCCAATTATTCATTTTCTTCAACTCTGTTTCCGATAAATTTCTCCTTCACAATTACACATCTCTATTTCATTCAATTTTATTTTCGAATAATTTCAATTTAGCAACAGTGAAAATTTAAGAAAGTGAAACTTTTTTGTTCAANTCTCCTTCACAATTACACATCTCTATTTCATTCAATTTTATTTTCGAATAATTTCAATTTAGCAAACTTTTTTGTTCAATTGGAAAAAAATCAAAAATATTGATCAATAATCGAAAATAAGACAAATAAAATATAAATAAAAGAATATTAAATAAATACAATTTAGTTAATTAATTGAATAAATAATGTATAAACTAATTCAGAAATAGAGTTTGTCAAATTCATTTTTCCCTTATTTAATGTTTTAATTTTAAAGGGAACTTTTGGGAAAAATTATTTTGTGACATATGATAATCAATTATTATTATTATTATTAATAATAATAATTCTCACCTGTTTCTTTCCTCAAGACCACAGAATATTTCCCAGAATTGTTGGTTATTAATCGAGTAAACACCGGGATGTCTCGATTTACAATACTATCTATATTGAGTTTGTTGTGGTAACTTAATAATTCTTTGGTTATTATTGTAAGAAAGTCTTTTTGATACACATCAAGAACTTGACGAACAAATTCAATCGATGATAAACGCGCTTGTCTGGAAAGCTTTGATAATTTCATTAATGATGGAAAATTATTTTACCTAGAGGATTCAGAGCATATCAAATGGAGACATTTGGTTGCTAATTCAAGCATTTGACTTTTAAATCTACCTTGAGTTCGATAAAATATGTCTCTACGTAATGATGTTCCTGGGCTTTGTTCAATAACCAATAAGCAGTAGCGAATAATTTGAGTTATAATTGATAATATCTGAAAGGTTTTTATTTTTATTATATATAACATTTTAAGGTAAATAGATGACTATAAATGGCAAGGAAATATTATATTTAAATTTTAAATTTCTTCTTTTTATAATTGCGCCATATTGTCCGGTAAATTATTTTCCTTTATTAACAATAATAATAATAATAATAATAATAATAATAATAATAATAATAATAATAATAATAATAATAATAATAATAATAATAATAATAATAATAATAATAATAATATAATAATAATAATAATAAAATAATAAATATGAAAAATAATAATGATAAAATCATATAATAATAACAATACAAATTATAATAATAAATATAAAATATAATAAAATAAATAATAAAAAAATAATATCAAAATCCTTGAAAAAGAATGTGCTGAAAATTTGTGATTATCAAAAAAAACTTCGATATATTTACTGATTCATAGTCAATTTTTTAATTAATATAATGTCTTGTGACAATTGAAAAAACTTCTTATAATAATAAAAATAAAAATGATAAATAATAATAATAATAATAATAATAATAATAATAATAATAATAATAATAATAATAATAATAATAAAATGATAATAATAATAAAATAATAATAATAATAATAATAATAATAATAATAATAATAATAATAATAATAAAAATAATAATAAATATGAAAAATAATAATGATAAAATCATATAATAATATACAATACAAATTATAATAATAAATATAAAATATAATAAAATAAATAATAAAAAAATAATATCAAAATCCTTGAAAAAGAATGTGCTGAAAATTTGTGATTATCAAAAAAAACTTCGATATATTTACTGATTCATAGTCAATTTTTTTAATTAATATAATGTCTTGTGACAATTGAAAAAACTTCTTATAATAATAAAAATAAAAATGATAAATAATAATAATAATAATATAATAATAATAATAATAATAATAATAATAATAATAATAATAATAATAATAATAATAATAATAATAATGATAATAATAATAATAATGATAATAATAATAATAAAATATAATACATAATAAAATAAATAAAAATAAAAATGATAAAATCATATATTAATAATAATAATATAATAATGATAATAAAAATTATAAAATAAAAATAATAATAATAAATAATAACATTGCTAATAAAAATTTAATTGTATTTATCAGATTACATAAATTTTTATATAAATATTTAAATTAATAAATTATAGTAAGTTTAAAAAATAAAAATAAATTAAAATATATTAAATATTAAAATAAATTAAACCAGCATCAAAATTAAAATAAAAGCCTCGAAGATATTTGTTTGAATATTACGAAAAAAAGCGCAGTTTGTGAATAAAATAAATTTTATTAAGTAATTTTATTAATTGATTTTATGGATATTGAAAATGAATTTGATGTTGTTGCAGATAACAATTATTATTATTATTATTATATTGAAGTATTTTTAAGCATTTTTTGAATTATTAAGTGTAATTTTTTATTATTATAATCCAAAATTTTCTTTGAGGAAAATGCAGAATAAAATATCACGCTTCTTACTCATTAATATCATTTCCAACATGCTCCTACACAAAAAACTGTGAATATATAATTAAATATGATTATATAATTAAGTTTATATTTATTAATAACAAATAATTATTCTTTACTTCAATAATTAATTTTTCTGATTCTGGAGTACTGTTGGAACAATATTTATTAACCAAATCTAAAGCCGCTAAGCATAATGCATAGAATCCGTCATGCATGGCAAGTGTCAGCCTATCTTCGTTGTCCTGAATAAGCATTGAACACAGCCTAAACATTCCCATATGACTTGTCCATTTGAACACAAAACTTACTTTAATAAAAGTTTAGATCGCAGTTCCGTTGAGATATGTTTACGGAGAAATTTTCGACGAAATTTACTCTGAGAACCTAATGCTTCATCCTTAATTGAAATATTCGACTGTACAACTGGTTCGATCATAGCTTGAGTCAATGAAATAATATCATCAATGACAGATCCGTAATATTGTCGATGAGGTAATATGTGACGATAGCACCAATCGATTGTGTCACACTTATGGCAAAGATTCAATCGAAAAGCCGGTGATCGTTGACAGCAAATCGTCAAAACACCAAAGAAATGCGGAAGCATTTTCCTATTGTAATTGACGACTGTTGGATCTTCTAAATCACTGAGAATGTAGTTTGTGCTGATTGGCATTGAGACCGATGAGGTTTTCGTAAGAAAATCTACGGCAATGGGATTATTAAGACAGACGCGATAGAGAAAAGCTAAAAGAGCTTGTTTTTCCCAATTTATTGGACATAAAGCGACACTCATTCCTGGATGATAGATCCCCCAAATGTCTGGAAGATATTCGTTGACTTTCAAGCGATCTGACTGGGAATGCATGCAATCTTTAAGAGCATTGAAATACGCTGTCAAATGATCTTCTTGTCTCCATGGTTCATTAGATGGCATTTCTGGCCCAGTTGTATTGATCCATTCGTTGTTCATCGTTTTGGTCAATGAACATCTTTTTTCTCTAATTTCATGGAGAAGACTTAATAATTTATTGAATAATTTTTGCTGAATTTCGGTTTCCTGGGCACATTCATCTGATGAATCAGAATCTGATTCTTGTGATGACCTGAGGAGAGCTCTTATGAGATCTCTAGTGTCTAGAATACCGAAAATATATATTTCATTTTAGTACCTAATCAGCTTGTTGAAACATACTCTGTCTCACTCGACTGTTTGGATCAAGTACTAAGAACTTATATAACCAATCTTCCATTTTGAGTAAAAGACAATTCAAAAATTCCGAGTCAGTACATCTGGTAGACATCCAGTTCAACCACTGATAAGAGCATCGACTGAGAAGAGCAAAATCCATTGAACGAGATAGAACTAGATGTTCGATTGGTCGTACAATGTCCTGGAATCATAAAGTTAACTAACTCGAATTTTGAATACGTATGATAAAAGTCGAGAGCTATAGTCTTGGAAGTTTTGTTTATATTAATATAATAAATTTTTGAAAAATATAATGTTTTTAACCTTAATAATAAACACATTGGCTGTTACTGTACCATATAAAATATCAAACTGCCAGACCAATTAGGAAACATAAACACTAACAGACATCAACAACAAGCTGATATAACCTTAATTTTAAAGAGGCCGAAAAGTGTCACTAGCGTGTGCAACTAATTCAGATAGACTATCACATAGTTCAGCGGTGCCCAACCTAGTGCCCGCGCGCAAAAAAGTGCCCGTGGAGACTTTTTCAAATGCCCGTGGGTGTTTTTCTAAATACGGTTAAAGAAAATATCAATTTTTAACATTAAGATGTATAATGTTTCAATGAGAATTACAAGCGCATTTTAATTTTCGAAATTAAAATTAATCAATCCCAACAATTAATTATTAAATGGGAATTCCAAGAAAATTAAATTTTTTCCTACTTTAAATTAAAATTAATTAACTCAAATATCGTTACATCGTTAGTTAAAAAACTCTATTTAAATCAGTCAACCAAAAACAATCTCTCAGTGTGGACAACAATTTATCCAAATAAAAAAAAATAATTTTTGTTTTTACAAAAATGTCTCTCGGCAAAGGGATGTCTCAAAAAAGAAAACATGAAGATGAAAAATCTGCGCAACAAGTGTTAAGAAATAACTGGGAAGAACAATTTTGTTCACACATTCACAATCATCAAGGCCAATTTGTCTGATTTGTAATGACACAGTTGCAGTCTATAAAAAATACAATGTGGAACGTCATTTTAATCAGATGCATTCAGCATTCAAAATCAAATACCCAATTGGATCTGCAGACAGAACTGACTTTATTTCAAAGAGAAAATCGAAACTTGCAGTTCAGCAAACATTTTTACCAAAAGACAAGAAGAAATGCAAGGTATGACAAAAGCTTCCTTTCAAATTTCCCTGCTGCTTGCCAGATTAAAAAAAAGTTATTCAGATGGTGAAATGGTAAAAGAGGCAATTTCTATTTTTGCTGAAAACTCAGGTGACCCAAAAAACAAATTGCTGTCCAAAACATAGCACTTTCAAGAAATACAGTTACTCGGAGAATTGAAGAAATGGCCAATGTCTCAAAACAAATTATTGTTGCTGCTTCACTTTCAAAATACTTTTCAATTGCAATTGATGAAAGCTGTGATGCAACTGACAGTGCTCAATTACTGGTTTATATAAGATGTGTCAATGAAAACTTCGATGTTGTTCAGGAACTTCTTGGCCTTTGTCAACTGAAAACCACAACAACTGGAGCCGATATCTTTGAAGCACTGAAAGATTGTGTGGAAAAATTCAAGCATCAACGAGTATAAGCTCAACTGGAATCAACTGGAAAGTATCTGCACAGATGGAGCTCCTGCAATGGTTGGAAAAAACAACGGTTGTGTTTCCCTTCTAGAAAAATATCTAAAAAGAAAACTTTTTAAGTACCATTGCATTATTCATCAAGAAGTTCTTTGCTCAAAGGATATGGAATTCAAGCATGTTATTGACACAGCTGTGCACTGTATTAACAAGATTAGAGCACGATCTCTAAATAGAAGAGAGTTCCGATCCCTGTTTGAAGAGGAAACCGATGATTGTGGCTCCATTGCTCTGTTCGCTGGTTGTCAAAGGGAAAAATGCTGTCAAGATTTTTCCAGTTAAGGACCCAAGTACTGCAATTTTTGGAAGAAAAAAAAGAGTTGCCTACCGAGTGTGATCTTTTGAAAAACAATTCCTGGTTGAGTGAATTGGCTTTTCTTGTTGATGTCACAAATTACCTGAACATCTTGAACACAGGATTGCAAGGTGAAAATAGTTTGTTCCCAACACTATTCAATCAAATCAATGCATTTAAGGCAAAATTAAAACTGTTTTATAACAGTCTGGAAAATATAAGGAAATCTGGATCTTTTCCCCACGCTTCAGAAATTTCAACTTGAAAGTTCAATCACTGTCAACTTGGACTATGAAAAATACAAACTTGCCATTATAAATTTGTCTCATTCATTTTCTTCTCGATTTTCTGACTTTGAGGCAGAGAAGGATAACATTTTATTGTTCATTAATCCATTCTCTATATCAGAAAGTGAAATCAGCAAGTATTCTCCAAAAACAGATGGAAATTACTGACATTCAAAACCACACAGGATTAAAGAGAAAGTTTCAAGAGCTTTGTGAATCACCTATTTCACCCGACTTAAAAGTATTCTGGAAGCTTGTTCCAAAAAATGACTATCCTGAACTTAACAACATGGCACTCCGGTTTGTGGTCAAATTTGGATCAACTTACATTTGTGAGAAGACATTTTCTTCAATGAACTACATAAAAAGCAAATTCAGATGTTCACTCACTGATGCTCACTTGGAAAACCTCATTCTATTATCAAATTCAAAAATCAATCCTGATATTGATCAACTTGTTAGCCAGACTCAAATTCAAAAGCCGCATTAAAATGATGTTATAAATAAATTTGTTTGTTTTGTTTCACATTATTATTTTTATTATTTTAAATTTTTAATACAAATGCATGTTTCCTAATAAAAAGATTGTTATAAGATCATTTTTCTATTAACTAATTTTTCAAAAATGTGCCCGCAAAGACTTTTTCATTTAAATAGTTGCCCACTTGATAAAAAGGTTGGGCACCACTGACATAGTTAGTACTTAAAATACTTAAAACAGCTCACTATAAACTACAATATAATCAAACATTATCCCTGTTCGTAAGATTTTCCATCATTTTAATAATTGTTCTACCACAATTTTATTTGTTTAAATGTAGCAGGAACAACAAAGATTACACGGAAATGAGATAGGAAGATATTCACTATAATGTAAATGTTTTATATTTTTATTCTCTCGGATAATAATAATAAAAATATTTATGATAATAATTAATAATAATAATAATAATAATAATAATAATAATAATAATAATAATAATAATAATAATAATAATAATAATAATAATAATAATAATAATAATAATAATAATAATAATAATAATAATAATACTAATAACAACAATAATAATAATAATAATAATAATAATAATAATAATAATAATAATAATAATAATAATAATAATAATAATAATAATAATAATAATAATAATTATAATAATAATTATAATAATAATAATAATTATAATAATAATTATAATAAATAATAAATAATAAAATATAATAATTATTAAAATTAAAATTAAATAATAATGATGAATATAAATGTTTCAATTTTTATTTTCTCGCATAATACTTGATTCGGGTCTGTTTATTGCATAAAGAAGAACGATGTTAAAAACAATTCCTCAATTTTATAAATAAACAAAAAAATGATAAATAATGTAAATTTACCTCATTGT
This sequence comes from Schmidtea polychroa, assembly GCA_959609185.1. Lineage (NCBI taxonomy): Eukaryota > Metazoa > Platyhelminthes > Tricladida > Dugesiidae > Schmidtea > Schmidtea polychroa. The sequence continues at coordinate 104,901 of CAUHTR010000569.1, read as the reverse complement.
TTTCTATATCATTAATAAATATTTTACACCTTTCCTCCATTTGTAACAAAACATTTAGATAATATAAAAAATTTTGGCATCGAACGGGATCAATTTGTACAGTCGCTGACAGCATCAAAAAACAAACCAACGGCGGTAATATTTCTTTCCGATATGAAATTAGAAGTGCTAATAACTTTTGTGTATAGGAAGGATTTATAGTATCGCAAATCTGATGATAGAGAAATGGCATAGATTGACAAGGATCTGTTGATAGGGTGAAATTTGAATTAATAAAATCTTCTGACAGCAACGCAGCTGCATCTTCTTTACACAATGAAGAATGGTTATCATGAGTAAATGATTTTTGAGACAAATAACTGAGAATTTCTACAACAATGACTATCAGGTTTTCCATATAACTTTTATTTTTTGAGTTTGATCCTATTTCGTTTTGAGATTGTGCAACTGATTCCATAATTAATTGAGACATTTGCTTATTATCAATTATCATAATTTTTTTCGCTTCAATCATTGTGGACTGTAACAGAGATTTCATTTCTGTGTATTTATGACCTCTTGCCTGTTTGGAACATACCTAGAAGTAATTGGCTAAAATTAGGCAACAAATTATGAACAGGTAAAATGATAACGTGAGATAAAAAGTAATATTAATATATTAACAAAAAAAGTGAAATAAAAAAAGAAAATAACAAAGAAAATAAAAATAATAATAATAGCAAATAAATAATAAATAAATAAATAATAAATAAATAATAAATAAATAATAAATAAATAATAAATAATAAATAAATAATAAATAAATAATAAATAAATAATAAATAAATAATAAATAAATAATAAATAATAAATAAATAAATAATAAATAAATAAATAATAAATAAATAATAAATAAATAATAAATAAATAATAAATAAATAATAAATAAATAATAAATAAATAATAAATAAATAATAAATAAATAATAAATAAATAATAAAAATAATATTAAATAAAATGTGAATTATAAAATATGAACCTTAACTTCTGAATCACATAGGCGAATATTAAGATAAAACATAATCAAATTATGAATGCCCCCAGACTTGAAAAGAATCGGTAAAATGATATCAGGATTCAACTTAATCAACGAATAAAACAAATCAAAAAAATTCTCCAATTGATCTGAATAATTGTTGGAATTAAATCTTGAACAAGTGCTGTTGGTTGGACCGCATTGCACCAGTGCCGGCCGATTCATACCCGATATGATCGGCTCATCGAATTGATTCAGTTTCAAATTGATTGATGAAATATTATTCAAATCAGATGTAGTGAGCAGTATTGAGTCGAATAGAGATTTAATTAATTGTTTCATTTTTTTCGAAATGAATTCCAGATTTGTACCGGCATCATTTGGATTTAATAACAGCTTGGCTAATTCTTGAACGAATCTTATAAAAAGATTCCTCACGATTTTATCAGAACAGAAAAAGAGGTATTGCGAAATCCATTTACTTTTTGTTGTCATGAAATCAATAAGCCAAATCTGAGACGGTCTACAAGTGGAAATAATACGAAATAACAACTCAACCCATTGGCTAAGCTCAGGTTTTTCTCTGGAATGCAGCAGAACTTCGAGAATGAATGAAGCGCAAACCTTTCCCATGTCCGTTGTAACAATTACTTCCGTATGGGGTTTACTTATCAATCTCGGAACATTTGTACCGAATTGTAAAAGAAATTGAAAGTAATTCAAGTCGAACAATAAACAATCGCGAAGAAATTTTTGATTCTCCATTTCAATCGCTGTATAGATATTCGGAGGTATTAAAATCTCCATGGATTTCGATTCTTTTCGATTATCCCCAATAGATACCCTTTCATAGAAAAGCATGTATGCATTATTCGTTTTATATTCCGACGTTCCGAGAAATAATTGTGACGTTTCAAGGCTTCTCTTGTTAACATTCAATCCACCGAAACATTCCGATGGTATATTTGTAGGATCAAAGCATTTAATTTTCGAATCATTAAAACAAAACCATTTGTCGGATGCAGAATTTTGATCATTCCAATACAAAGTCTTTCCATCACTTCTATCTTTGATGAAACTATAATAATGGCCACTTTCACTCGTTCCCGAATGAACAGTGATTCCGATTAGTCTGTATTTGCAGTTGCCAGCAACGCCGATTTCCGGTTCCACTGCCATTAGAGAGTGTTTCATGAACGGCTCAACGTCAAGTTGCATTGGAAACTCGAAAAAATTATTCAACTTCTCTCGTCTCAGAGTGTTAACATCGAAATAATATCGCATAATATTTAAACAGAGAATAGTTGGCAATTTCGTTAAACACGTACGTTTTTCCGCTCTTACTAAACTGTCGCAATCACTGCATCGATATTTATTATTACCATCGAGAATATCTTTCTCAACGAAATGGGCAAATGACTGCTGAAGACTGGTCATGTTGTTGACGTTGAGACTTAGAAAATAGAACTCTTCTGGAATGCGACTTTGATGAGGACAATCGAGAGAAACGATATAACTGCTGGATTCTCCTCCGAATAGATTTTTTATTCCATTTTTCAAAGTCAAAGAAACTGTTTCGAGTTTACCGATTAAATCTCCGAAAAATTCCGACATATCTTTCTGTTCTCCGGTGTTAATCACTTGTTTATTCATTTCATAAACATCACAAAAGGCTTTCGGATTAAGACCGCTTCTTTCTGAGAACTGTAAAAAGGAGAATATTGACTGCAATTTATTGAACCATTTCAATCCTGATTCAGTGCATTCTAATATAAGCTTTCGACATTCTGGGATCATAAACAAATGTTGTAATGTTGTCGCTAGATAGCATGTGGCTCCCAAATTGATTATTCCACAAAATCCGGTCTCTTCTCTCAAATCATCTCGAGGCCAATATTCAAGAGCAAATATTTTCACATCGTCATTTATCGATCTTTCTATGTGAATATCAACAATCTTTGAACAAAGAGTTTGGAAAATCTCGGTGGAAATCTGACAAAAATCAAGCAGTAACTCAAAAACTAATCTACGCAATAATTGCCCTTTGAATTTCGGTAAAGTGTTTGTTTGGAGATCGAGAAATTTCATTGACATAATCAATGGAGTATTCGATGACTTTATGGATTTGTTACTGATTTTAAACATCCATCTAAAAACCTTGCATACGACATCATTTAAAACTGTGATACAAGAAGGACTTCGATGTTGCGAAGAGATTAAAGAAGCGGTTAATCGACGCAAAACTTTTATCAAACCAATTAAAGTGACATCTTCGAATTTTAATGGTCTTTCTCATAAATTGTTCTCTTGTCGATTATATTGACAACTAAATCTATTGCTAGCAAAGTCGTATCGTAAGAGTCGTGATTATTTGGAAAGAAATCGATAATTATCCGTAACAGATCGAAATAATTATGTTCACAGGAGTCATCTTTAATGACAAAATATTTATTTTTCTGTAGATCCATATCGACTTTACAAATCGTGATTAGATTGCATTTCTCACTGGCAATTGATAGATTGTTTATAGCCGATTTGAAAATCACCAAAGACATAACTGTATCTCGTTCACAGATATTGGACAGAAACGATACCACATCCAATCGGAGCTGTTTGATTGGACAATCGATAACAAGCATTCTAATCCAATCAGACATGACAGTGGAATTATTGATAATTGAAATATTCGTACAGGGAAGGATGCTGGACATCAATCGAATTGTTAATTTCAAACAATCGATTTCAGTTTCGGATTTCAATTGATGTTTGCTCGTTGGTACTGGCCGACTGATACGAGCCAATGACACTGAGATATTGAATAAACCCAATGGAAAGTCTCCATTTTGAAGATAGATTTCCAGGTCGAGTTCGAATCGGATTTCGTTAAATAGAAAAGAATATCCAATAAACATCCGAGAATGTCCAATAGCCAGAAACTTATTCCTGGGACGTGTTTTGAAATTGTTCATTGATCGATTTGATTAAATTAATGAAACAAGTAATCCAGAGTTTTGTTGGAGCATTGTAAAGAAATTCTGGCAACTGATATGCCTACAGAGACCTTGGCAGATATTCTGTGTCAATCTCAAATTAATGATTAAAGAATGTGGAGTCGACAAGTCAAACAATCGTTTATTATATCAGCTTCAGATTGAATCAAAGGCAAAGATCGAATAAATGGATGCTCGTTCCTATCCATTTCGACAAGAGATAAATTATTTCCAACATGTTTCGTGTCAATAGCCACAGCCGATATTTAGTAGAAGTTGAAAATCCCATTTCCCACTTCGTCGGTATGAAGAAAGGTCATAAGATTAAAAAATATCTCCTGATAGAATGCATTAAAAAATTCAGGTGAGTCAATATTTGATAGATATTAAACGGACTTTCGATAACTTGTGGTAGATAGCAATCTGGAATTTGATATAGACAATCTTTTGATGAGGAAAACAATTCCGATTTAATCAATTCAATATGATTTGCCATAGAAGTTTCGCATTTACAAACGATTATTGAGCAACCATCATTGATATTCAATTCCTGGAGACATTTATAATCGTTTTCGGGTTTAATTTCGACACCTTCAACAAATAGACGAACGATTCCACAAAATTGAGATTCAATAGCTGTATTAGGACTAAATGAATTGTGATGACTCTTGTAAATATAAACGGCTTCGGCTCGAATTACGCCGAAAATATGATGGGAATAGTGAAGGAGGAGAATCTTAAAGGAGAGGAATTTATAATAAAGTTATACAAAAATAACTAATAATAAGCATTATATCAGAGCCGTAGCTAGGGGGTGGCAAATGGGGCGACCGCCCCGAGCACCGAGTCGAAGGGCGCCAAAACTGTGAAATGATCGTTTAAATTTTTTTTGCTTCTTTCTTTTTTTCATATTAAATTTTTATATTCTGCTTTCCTTGTTTACTGTTTTTAAAAGTTAAACTAAAACAAAAACTGTTTTGCTGGTCTATCCTAAAGCTTTTTGCAAACGGGCGACTAAATCCGAAGGTGGCTGATCATGAAAACAGTTTTGATCATAGAAAATGCTACTTAGCCTGGAAAGATCTTGAAAATCGTTTGAAAGAAGGAAGGACAATTGATGATAATGGTTATAGATATCGATATGCCTGATACAGTAGTTTATATATAAAAACGAGAAATCGGAGAATAGCTTATTCAATATTGAGAAAAGAATCAGAATTATTTTTTCATAGTAAGGGAAATTTTGTGAAAACATGGCAACTCATTTCTTGCAAACTCGGCCACCCGCTGATATTGGAGATGAAGCTATAAATGTATATAGACATGTATAATAAATATTTATAATTGGTTTTCGTTATAATATAAGTTTGGTCAAGCATTGTATAGCTTTGCATCTTAATTTGACTCTTCAAGACCAATTCCATTCCTGTAAGTGCATAATTAATGGGAGTGGTAGATTCTTTTGGCACCAGGGGCGCCAAATTTAAATCTCGCCCCGGGAGCCATTTTCCCTAGCTACGGCTCTGTATTATATAATAATGGTATAGCTAATGTGAAAGGTTCAAACGAGAGAAATTAAGTCTTCCAAAAATATATATATATATCGGGAATCTCTGCGAAAAGGCCTCAATTTACGAAATTGTAGTTCTATAGCGCATTTACTTATGTGCATTTGTTTAACCTTTTACGATAACACATCTGGGTTGTTAGAAGATCGATGAAAAAACTAGTAGTATGAAATTTTTGGAATCGCCAAATGCTCACCTCTGAACACGCAAACCCTATGAATGACTAACAATACCAAAGGGTTGGGAAAGTTTAAGATGGGTAATAGCTACATGAGGTGTGTACACAAAGAGCATTGGCGTAATCAACATAACATAGTGACTTGTGAATTTCTATGAATTTCTCATTCGCGAGAAATAATTTCAATTCACAATTCCTGGTACGAAAGTGATTCAAGAGATTACCCGATTATTTTTAGTTAGAAAACTTGGTAGTAATGTAATTGTAACTTGCGTACCGAAAATATGTTATATATTATTGTTTTATTTGACACAGCTAAACGGGTTGCATAAATAATTTAGCCAATCTGAACAATCTGTGCAATCCGTAACCCAACTAAACGCTATTTATTATTCTAAGTGATAATTTATAGTGGAATATAAATTCACTATTTAATAAGTCGGATTCTCGTTCATTATTAGATTTAAGTTTAAATTATACGGCGAGAATTCGTTAGAGTTGCAATTAACCTACACTGGTGGCAAAAAATGTGCTCTTTGAAATCAAATAAAAGTTTAAAGAGAAGTTCCCACTGATTATTTTGATCTAGATTGAAACTTCACGTCCTGAAATATTTGCATCCTACTTTGATATTTAAAAAATGTGTTCTTGTTGTTGCAGTATATTCTAAGTAATACATAAGAATAATTCTGCTTCCATTTATTCAGTAAAACTTCTTATATGCAGCAATATTATTCATTATGCAAAGGACACAATTGCAACTTGAATTCAGAACAATATCTTTCCACCTAACACAATAAAAACACTTCAAATGCGCATCAGCTTCGACTAACTATTTATAACTCGATGCCACTGAAAGGAAAGTTATACTCTATGAATAGTTAGAAAAGTTAGTCGAACAGAGAGAAAAGTTCGCAGTTATCTGGAAAGGGGTTAGATAAATCCATATTGGTCAGAGAAAATATTTCTTAAATGTAATTGTTTCCCAATAGAATTGTTCTTGGCTTAATTTAGGATTAATTTTTCAGATTTAAAAACCTATTCTCAATATTTTTCCAAAATGTAGTTGATAATAAAACTATTAATCGATATTTAGAAAAAAATTAACCTTTTTATCATTCAAAATAAGAGATATCGATAATTCTTGACTTTTAGGATAGAGCGGTTTTATCCAATTCCATTTCGAATCGATAAAGCACATGGCATAATTCGGCTCTTCGCCAAACTCTATTATTTTAGAAGTAATAGAAAAGGAGAAATGTTTCGTGAATTCTAGCAATAAACTATGCAAAATATTGAGAACTCTTTGAATGGTTATCAGAATATTGTCAACAGTCGTTGGCACGACATCGACAATATGTTGTGGTCCCTTCATGGGTTGATGGTAAATACGATTGATCATATCAATCCCATTTTTCAATGATAAAATGCATTTAGACAAATACGCGGTGATTCGTGCAAGATTCGCATTGTTATCTACCAAACCAAATTCATGTTTAACAATTTCTCCAATTTCATTATTCAAATTCTCCAAACAATACCGCTCAACATTCTCTTTTAGATCTAAAATTGATAATATTTATAATTTTATTAATTCAATTGTGTTAATAATCTCATGAGAAATTGAACTTTTTTCACAACTTCATTTTCTAAAATAAGTGGCTACAGTAAAAAATAAATCTTCAATTTCAATTCCTTGAAGTTTATAATGTATAATTAGCGCCGATCCATTTAAAAGTGCTTTAGTGCAAATACTGTTTGTGAGGAGTTAAAATTAAAATACTAAATTAAATTAGTTCATGATTAAAATTTGTAAAATTTTAATTGAAACTTAAATTATTTTAAGATATTAAAATTGAAATGATAATTGAAATTTTAAAATAAAATAATTTTTAATAAAATTGAAATTCAAGTATGAATGCGATGGTATGTTGATATTTGGTTGAAATTAAAATTTAGAAAATGTCCCAAGAATATTTGTTTATATAATCAGATTTAATGAAATATAATTTTGGATTTAATAGTCTTAGTAATTTATTTTGATGACCGAAGAATTAAATGTTATAGCTTCTAACATGGCGACCATTCCAACGGATCTGCTTATTGGAAGATTACTTCCAGAAAAATTCCACAGAGGAGATGATCTCGAATTATTTATCAAAGAATGTCAGAGGTTCTTTGAAATAACGAAGACACCAGTGAAGACCCAAATGGTACTAGTTATTACACTTCTGGACAGGACTTTGATTGAAGAATATGAAACCGCAGAAGGTAAAACCGTTGAACAGAAATTAAGAGCAGCTTTTCATCGACCAACGTCATTGATGGATGACTTAAGAGAAGCCTTGAACTACGAGCAAGGTAACGAATCAGCGGAAATATTTATAGAGAAAATATCAAAAATGACTAAAAATTGGCCTCACACACTTGGAATGAGGAAGAAATTCAGAAATGTTTATTGACACATTGTGTAAGAGATAAAGAAGTCAGGAAAGAAATCGAAATGAAAGATCTCAAAACGGCGGAACAAATTAAAGAAACTATAAAGAAGATAGAAAAAGTTAACAAGGTTATTGAACAAGTAAACACGGTGAGATCAATACGACCTACAACTGGGGAAGAACTTATAGAGATGTAGTACAAGTTGGAGCCACGAAGAGAGAAATCAACGAATGGAAACCAGAGACAAGAGTTAAAGTGATAGAATGCTGGACGTGTCAAAAACCGGGACACAGTAGCAGAGAATGTAATATAAAAAGAAGATTTCAATGTTATGCATGTGGTGTTGAAGGTCACATACGAAGAGAATGCCCAACAATCAAATGTCATAGATGCAATGCACGAGGACACAAAGAAAGAGAGTGCTACACAAATATGGAAAGACGAAATCAAGGAAGAGATCGAGACCAAAGGAAGATGTCAGGAGGAAGAATTCAAAGAAATACCTATCAACAAAGGGAAGATACGTATCAATCAAGGAACGTACATCAAAGACAATGGGGAAACCAACAATATAACAGAAAAGATATTGCAGCTATCGAGTCTGATGATGAGATGATGAATACAAAACAGTCAAGCCAGCCAGACGAGTATAACAGGGAGAATGACCCAAACGAGCACGCTCCGTCAAACGGGACATTGATCGGAGCAATTTACTAAGTAATATTGATTTCAACCAAAGAATGAATGCTAACGGTATGTGTAATTTAAGTATGTATGATTTAAGTATGTATGATGATTGTATGATTGATAAAGATTGTAGTGTTTTTGAACGTGATATTAATAATAATAGTAGTGTAGAAATTAAAAAGTCGAATGATAAGGAAATTCAGAAAAAATTTAAAGAGGAGTGTAAAGTAAATGAATTAGTAAAACACGAGGAAAGAACTATAGAGAAAATTTACAAATTCCTCAAGAAAAATGGAGACGTGTGTATTAATGAAATTGTAGAAGATACTAGAGAGCAGAATATTTTGTCAGTAGAAGAACAAAAAAGTCCAGTAATAACATATAATATAATGCAAGGTAGACCGAGTACAACACTGGATATCCAAGGGCGGAAAGTAGATTGTTTATTGGATACAGGAGCGCGAATTAATGTGATGGCTAAATCTGTAATTGATCGATTAGAAAATATCGAAATATTAGAAACAAGGGAATCGCTAAGATGTGCAAACAACAGTAGATTAGAAACTATGGGTAAAATAAACATCAATGTTAAAATGGGCAGTATTGAAAGAAATGTAACATTCATTATAGTAAAGAATTTAATACCAGAAATTATTGGAGGAGTAGAACTACAAAGGTTATTTGGTATAGAATTGAAATGTATACTAGAAGAACATGAAAAACGTAGTGATTTCATTTGCGAAATAGAAGCTAGATTTGGGCGGATTATAACAGATGAAGAAAGACTACGTCATGCCATCGACGTTTTTAAAAGTTACCGGAAATAAGAGACTGCTAGAAATATTTCAGGCAAACAAGAATGTTTTTATGGCAGATAAATGGGACATTGGGTGTACCAATCTGATAAAACATAAGATCATCACGAAAGGAGAGCCAATAATGATTAAACCGAGACGTCAGCCAATAAATTTGGAAGACAAGATTGAGGAAGCAATAAAAAATCTAGAAACAACGGAATAATTAGGAAGTGTAATTCACCGTGGAACACACCCTTAGTTTGTGTATGGAAGAAAGAGAAAAAAGACATCAGGCTTTGTCTAGACTTCAGACAATTAAACAAGATAACAGAAAGACAAGCATTTCCAATGCCAAATGTAGATGAAATTTTAGACATCCTACACGGATCCAGATATTTTAGCTCAATCGACTTGGGAAATGCTTATTACCAAGTGAAGTTAGATAAAGAATCTCAAGAGAAAACAGCATTCTCAACAAAAGAAGGACAGTTCTGTTTTAACAGGATGCCGTTCGGTATTGCAGCGGCACCAGGAACATTTCAAGAATTAATGACGAAAGTATTGAAAGATTTGTGGAAAGATGGAGTGATGGTATATTTAGACGACATCCTAATATTCACAAAGACAGAAGAAGACCACTATAACATATTTGGAAAAGTCCTAGGGAAGATCGCAACAGCAGGACTAAGATTGAACCCCGAAAAATGTCAAATATTTAGAAAGAAGTGAAGTTTCTGGGACACATAATAAATAAAGACGGCATACAAACAGATAATACTAAGATAGAAGCAATACAATCATTTCAAAAACCAAAATGTGTGAAGAATCTGAGGAGCTTTCTGGGTATCTGTAACTATTATCGACGGTTCATAAAAGACTATGCAAAGAAGGCAAGAGCACTAGAAAGCATATGCGGAAAAAACAATTAGAAAATAAGATGGACAGAGATGTGTGAAAAGGCTTTCGGGGAAATGAAAGAAGCATTGATAACCGCCCCAGTATTGGTATTTCCAGATTTCAGAAAAGAATTTATATTAGACACAGACGCGAGCTTCGATACTATTGGAGCAGTTCTTTCGCAAAAGGATGAAAAAGGACATGAACATGTCATTGCATATGGTTCACATGCGATGAGCAGCCACGAAAAAGGATACTGCATTACCAGAAAAGAATTATTGGCAATATACTATTTTTGTAAACATTTCAACCATTACTTATATGGTAAGAGATTCGTACTGAGAACGGACCATAAAGCTATTACGTTTATGGTAACAACGAAGAAACCAATAACTGCTCAATTCCAGACATGGATCAACTATTTAAGCAGCCTGGATATTAAAATGGAATACAGGAAAGGAACAAGCCATACAAACGCGGATATGCTATCCAGGAAAACATGCGGAACATGTGTACAGTGTATGATGGAACACGAAGACGCAAAAACCGGCAAAATTAAAACCAGAATATTAACAGTAACAGCAGAAGGCGGATATAACAAGTGGCAAAATGACAATATGGAGGTCCAAGAAATAAAGAATAAGTTAGAAAATAAAGATTGTAAGTTCATAATGGAAACAACACGGTACTAACTAAGAAAGGTAAAATATGGATACCGTCAGAGAATAGACAGAGGATGATAAAAGAAGTACACGTATTGCTGTGCCATGCAGGTGCACAGAAAGTAACAAAATATATCCAGAATAACTGCGACATGGAAAATTTAGCAACGGAAGTAAAAAAGGTAATTGAGAACTGCGAAAGATGTCAGAAAATGAAAACGATAACAACCAAGACAAAGGAGGAAAATCAAACAATAAAGAGTACAGAACCATTCGAGAAGATATATATGGATATATGTGGGCCATTGAAAGAAACGTTCAACAAAAAGAAATATATTTGCGGAATCATTGACCACTATAGTAAATACATCTCATTAACGGCCATAAACAAGCAAGACGAAAAAAACAATTAGTGAGACGTTATTAAATAAATGGATATTAAAGTTTGGAGCTCCAAAAGAACTTCATGTAGATTGTGGGAAGAACTTTGAAGCAAGAAGTATAAAAGAACTAGCAAAGGCAGCTGGCATTGAATTAATTTTCTCAAGCCCATATCACCATAACACGAATGGTATTATTGAAAGACAATTCAGAACAATCAGAGAGTATATTAACGCGTCATTGAATGAAGGAGGAAGGAAAAACTGGGCTGATATAGTGCCAGAAATAGAATATACGTTAAATGCAACAGTTCAAAAAACAACGGGAGTAAGCCCAGCAGAGATTANATGGCATAATTCGGCTCTTCGCCAAACTCTATTATTTTAGAAGTAATAGAAAAGGAGAAATGTTTCGTGAATTCTAGCAATAAACTATGCAAAATATTGAGAACTCTTTGAATGGTTATCAGAATATTGTCAACAGTCGTTGGCACGACATCGACAATATGTTGTGGTCCCTTCATGGGTTGATGGTAAATACGATTGATCATATCAATCCCATTTTTCAATGATAAAATGCATTTAGACAAATACGCGGTGATTCGTGCAAGATTCGCATTGTTATCTACCAAACCAAATTCATGTTTAACAATTTCTCCAATTTCATTATTCAAATTCTCCAAACAATACCGCTCAACATTCTCTTTTAGATCTAAAATTGATAATATTTATAATTTTATTAATTCAATTGTGTTAATAATCTCATGAGAAATTGAACTTTTTTCACAACTTCATTTTCTAAAATAAGTGGCTACAGTAAAAAATAAATCTTCAATTTCAATTCCTTGAAGTTTATAATGTATAATTAGCGCCGATCCATTTAAAAGTGCTTTAGTGCAAATACTGTTTGTGAGGAGTTAAAATTAAAATACTAAATTAAATTAGTTCATGATTAAAATTTGTAAAATTTTAATTGAAACTTAAATTATTTTAAGATATTAAAATTGAAATGATAATTGAAATTTTAAAATAAAATAATTTTTAATAAAATTGAAATTCAAGTATGAATGCGATGGTATGTTGATATTTGGTTGAAATTAAAATTTAGAAAATGTCCCAAGAATATTTGTTTATATAATCAGATTTAATGAAATATAATTTTGGATTTAATAGTCTTAGTAATTTATTTTGATGACCGAAGAATTAAATGTTATAGCTTCTAACACTGTTCAACAGATTCACCAAAATATATTACAGATTATTATTTCCGAAGCCAATATGACATTATTATGGAATCTTTGATAGAATATCATAATTTATGCGTAAGTATGCAAAGTTTCAAATCAGCAGAACATTAATAATAATCATAAATAAATAAGTTCCAATCAATATTGAAAACCAAAGATTTTATCTTTTTATTCTTTTTTAATTCAATTTTCTAACTCCAAAAATAAAAAGAAAAAAAGTAATAATAAATATATTTCACATTTAAAATACATTTAATAAAATTTTTATTAAAAGGCTTTGAAAAGTACTTTAAAAATCAATATGAGGTTTGTGAAATTAAAAAGCACATGTTTTATAAGATTGTGTATTAGGCTTTAATTACCTTAAATTTGTAAGGATTTGTGAATTAAAAAATGTTAAAGTCAATTTAATTATTTAAAAATTTGGAAAATTATTTGTTATGTATGTTGAAAATTGAATATTGTTGATTATCTAGAACGAGTCTCAAATTTTGCTAAATATTACTCCCTCTGTCCAAAAATTATAGTCCAGTTGCATTTTAGCCTTTTCCCAAAATGATTGTCAATAGAGAATATAAAAAATTGAACGGTTTTGTAAAACCTTTTACAGTAGAAACACATTAAATAATTTTATTTTATTGATTGAACAAATAAAAAAAACTGCATTTAAGTATCACTGTTACGTATAAAAGAAAAAGAAATAAGTCAAACTGGACTATCATTTATGGACAGAGGGAGTAATTAATTAAAAAGACTATTATGGTTGTGATTTTAATAAAATTAAATTAGAATTATTTAAAAATATCTGTAATATCAATAAAATCCTTTATTTTTTACCTTTGATGTTTTTGATTTCTATTATTTTCTACTTATTTTCATTACGACTATTAATCAAATTTGTGTAACATAGGAAAACATTGATTAAGTCGTAATGAAAATATTAAAAGAAGCTTTATTGACATGGAAAACTAATACATTTATTAAGTATTTATGTAAGTGGCCAATTTTGATATCAAATTTGTATTTCTTTTGCTACAATAAAATTTGAATCGAGTCCTGTGGTATATTGTGTGTGTTTGACCTATTTGATAGAATTGAATCTGGTGTTGTGGTGTGTTGTTTGTGTTTGACCTATTTTGTATGAATTGGATCGAGTGCTGTGGTGTGTTTTGTGTGTTTGACCTATTTTGTATGAATTGAATCGAGTGTTATGGTATATTCTAATTGTTTGACCTATGTGGTAGAATTGAATCGAGTTTTGTAGTGTGTTTTGTGTGTTTGACCTATTTTGTATGAATTGAATCGAGTGTTATGGTATATTCTAATTGTTTAACCTATTTGGTAGAATTGAATCGAGTTTTGTAGTGTGTTGTGTGTGTTTGACCTATTTTGTATGAATTGAATCGAGTGTTGTTGTGTGTTGTATGTGTTTGACCTATTTTGTATGAATTGAATCGAGTGTTATGGTATATTCTAATTGTTTGACCTAATTGGTAGAATTGAATCGAGTTTTGTAGTGTGTTGTGTGTGTTTGACCTATTTTGTATGAATTGAATCGAGTGTTGTTGTGTTGTATGTGTTTGACCTATTTTTTATGAATTGAATCGAGGAATTATTTTTTGAATCACTATTCAATTTTTTTGAGAAAAAAAGCCAGAAATTTCGGAAAACCTGTCTAAGTAATTAATGAAATGATAAAGACGAAAAATAATCTCTTGTCCTAAATGATGAATCTAATTTTAATGTAATTGACAGAAAGCGAATTAATTGCACAATATTCCGTAGTCATATATCAAATCATAATTTAATTAACGTAATTGTATTTTTAGCTTGTGATGTTGATGAGGATCTTATTAAATGCAATAAACTTTCTTTAGTTGGTTATTTTACTCAATTCAATGATGGGGTTTCGTGTTAAATGGGCATGAATCGATTTAAAAGTACTTTGATTCACAAGACAAACTACATAAATTTTAAAAATTGTTAATTCCAATTTTACATAAAATGGAACAAATTCAACGTCATATACGCATTACTCTAAATTTATCATTATAAAGTGGTGATATCTTGGTAGCAGCATTAATTAAATTTTAAACAAATAAATGATAATTTAAGCCTTTTGCTGAGAATAATATATTTAATACAAATGAATAAATTTTCGATTATAGGATAGCCGTACATACTTCTAATTAAATTTGTTAAAATATATTCTTTGATGTTTCTATTTCTCTTGATGTTTTGATCTTTATTGAGAATCTAAGGTATGTGCATGTTGTCAATTGTTGTAGGATAAATCTTTTTTTCCTTTCATTACGAATGAAATTTATTTTGGCAGTATAATTTCGCAATTTTCTCGTTGATTCTAGCTAAATTCCATATTTCCAAGTATTTTGACCGGCTCAGGTTTTTTGAACGTATAAAGTAATGATTTCTTGGTAGCAGCATTAATTAAATTTTAAACAATTAAATGATAATTTAAGCATTTTGCTCTTGTTTTTGCTTCTGAGATCTTATAGTGCCATTTGGCACATGTTGAGGACATGTTCAGTTTCTAACATTTTTGTCCGGGCTATTTTATAGTCGAAAATTTTTTAATTTTATTAGATATATTATTCGCAGCAAAAGGCTTAAATTATCATTTAATAGTTTAAAAGCTAAATTTATCACTAAGAATATCAGTAAAATATTTTATATTTTCATCAGTGTTTTATTTTCATTTTCAATTGCCTTTATCTTAATTTCTTCAATGATTTTATATTAATCTTTTGTTCTTTATGAAAAAAACTAATTTCCGGTTCAATATTTTAACAAGTGTTTACAAATCAAGATAAAGGAAACGAAGCATAGTAGGGATATGATTTACAAACTGTGGCACATAATTCAACACTGGAGATTTCATGGTGTCATCTAATATCCCCTAAAGAGTAAATAAATCGAAATTCCTCGCTGTCAGTGATATTTATCTAATATTAAAACGGTAGTAATAAATAATATGATAATGGAAAATCCTAATTTTAAAGGAAGTATTATTATTGGAACTTCTATCAAATCATAAAACTTTAAAAAATATAATATAAAATATATAAAATATATAAAATATAATATAAAATATAATATAAAATATATAAAATATAATATAAAATATAATATAAAATATATAAAATATAAAAAATATAATATAAAATATAATATAAAATATATAAATGGGGAAATGTCAGTAATAACTACTACTCACATTCCAAGGATATCATTGCATTGATCTTGATAGCCATGACACTGACATCGGCATTCTCAGCATATACTGCTGCTTGCCAAATAAAATCATTATCCTATTTTTAAAATAGGAAATCAAATATTGATGAAAATGAACACTAAACTATGTTTTGTTTCAACTGAAATATTAAATTTCTTTCTTTTCTTATAAGACATTGATAGAGTTCAAGGGCCATAATGGTCAATTTAGACGGTGTAATTGTTGGGAATAGGTCTTCGATTATGTGCTTAATATTTTCGGAAGTAAAAATGTTGATACTTTCCTGAAATAATCCAAGATAAATGCAAATTTTCACATTTTAATCAATATTTGAAATTTCTATAATATTAAAAAAAGTAAGAAATCGAAAAATTTAGAAATGTCATTAATTTTAAAATATTTATCAAACTATAATTTTTTCAAAATGATTATCAAATATTATAATGAAATCAAATTTTTGTATAAATTTCTTATTAAAATCATATTTATTCTATTGAATCGCAATCCCTTTTATTTTGTAAATTTTTCTTATAAATATGATAGCAGGATACTGAGCAATATGTTTATCTCTGTACTGACATCAACCATTTTCACTGTAATTGTCACAAATCAGTTATCCATGTACTCGCCACCAATCATTTATCACAGTACTGACACAAACAATTTATCCATGTTCAAACCACAACACACTTATTCCTGTACTAATTTCAATTCGTTTATCCATGTACTGACTACAATCCATTTATCCCTGTATTGATACAGCCTTTTATCCCAGTACTATCACAAACCATTTATCCCAGTACTATCACAAACCATTTATCCCAGTACTGTCACAAACTGTGTATCCCAGTACTATCACAAACCATTTATCCCAGTACTATCACAAACCATTTATCCCAGTATTATCACAAACCATTTATCCCAGTGCTATCACAAACCATTTATCCCAGTATTATCACAAACCATTTATCCCAGTGCTATCACAAACCATTTATCCCAGTACTATCACAAACCGTGTATCCCAGTACTATCACAAACCATTTATCCCTGTACTATCACAAACTGTGTATCCCAGTATTATCACAAACCATTTATCCCTGTACTATCACAAACCATTTATCCCAGTACTATCACAAACCATTTATCTCTGTACTATCACAAACTGTGTATCCCAGTACTATCACTAACTGTGTATCCCAGTACTATCACAAATCATTTATCCCAGTACTGTCACAAACCATTTATCCCTGTACTATCACAAACTGTGTATCCCAGTACTATCACAAACCATTTATCCCAGTACTATCACAAACCATTTATCCCAGTACTGTCACAAACCGTGTATCCCTGTACTATCACAAACTGTGTATCCCAGTACTATCACAAACCATTTATCCCTGTACTATTACAAACCATTTATCTCTGTACTATCACAAACTGTGTATCCCAGTACTATCACTAACTGTGTATCCCAGTACTATCACAAACCATTTATCCCAGTACTGTCACAAACCATTTATCCCTGTACTATCACAAACCATTTATCCCTGTACTATCACAAACTGTGTATCCCAGTACTATCACAAACCATTTATCCCAGTACTATCACAAACCATTTATCCCAGTACTGTCACAAACCGTGTATCCCTGTACTATCACAAACTGTGTATCCCATTACTATCACAAACCATTTATCCCAGTACTGTCACAAACCATTTATCCCTGTACTATCACAAACCATTTATCCCTGTACTATCACAAACTGTGTATCCCAGTACTATCACAAACCATTTATCCCTGTACTATCACAAACTGTGTATCCCAGTACTATCACAAACTGTGTATCCCAGTACTGTCACAAACTGTGTATCCCAGTACTATCACAAACCATTTATCCCAGTACTGTCACAAACCATTTATCCCTGTACTATCACAAACCATTTATCCCAGTACTATCACAAACCGTGTATCCCAGTACTATCACAAACCATTTATCCCAGTACTATCTCAAACCATTTATACCAGTACTGTCACAAACCGTGTATCCCAGTATACTAGAATCTTCATATTAATCATTGGAAGTTTAAAAGTATAAAATACGATAGATAGAATTTCACAGTGCTGTCCAACACAAAAGTTGGCTTCAATTTAATTTGATTCATTTGAAGTCTCCCTGTTTGTTTGTTTTTAATTTTGAGTAGTTTACGCATATCATTTTCTTAATATCTACTGAAATAATAGGAAATTGTTTAACGTATTTGAAAATTTAATTTTTTCGCTAATCAATACAACAAAGTTCTTAAAATTTCTGAACTTGCATGCAACCAAGAATATCAGAATTATTATAAGACTAACTAACTTAGAAAACGTTCAATCGAAGTAGTTTTTGCATATTCTAATGATCCTAGAAGGTAATATTGATAACTTACCTCAAATATTATATAAATCACAAATATTAGGAATTGGTTACAGTGGAAACAATGGGAAAAGTTATTTTTAATATTAAAAGGGTTATATGGCTTGATCCGATAAGGTGAAAAGAGCTTATATATTTCACTAATTGATTGGAAGCATTATAATTAAGGGAATAAAACCTTAACCTTAACAACAGTTAGAATCAGACCTCCAATGACTAAAAATAGTTGTAAACATAAATCATTTAACATTCCATCCGCGAAAACTTGAATTATTTATTCATTTGTTACTTCTTTTCAATATGTTTACCAATGCTTTATTTAGACTTCAACTTGGAAATATATTCTGACCTTATTTTTAGAATTTCCAGATAAATTGATATTTTATTTTTGATCATATTTACTTTTTTATATTATATTATTTATTGATTGTTATATATAATGCAATAATTGGATTTTTAATATAAATTATAAACCAATATTATATTGAATTTTTAATATAAATTATAAACCAATATTATATTGAATTTTTAATATAAATTATAAGCCAATATTATATTGAATTTTTAATATAAATTATAAGCCAATATTATATTGAATTTTTAATATAAATTATAAGCCAATATTATATTGAATTTTTAATATAAATTATAAGCCAATATTATATTGAATTTTTAATATAAATTATAAGCCAATATTATATTGAATTTTTAATATAAATTATAAGCCAATATTATATTGAATTTTTAATAAATTATAAGCCATTATTATATTGAATTTTTAATATAAATTATAAGCCAATATTATATTGAATTTTTAATATAAATTATAAGCCAATATTATATTGAATTTTTAATATAAATTATAAGCCAATATTATATTGAATTTTTAATATAAATTATAAACCAATATTATATTGAATTTTTAATATAAATTATAAGCCAATATTATATTGAATTTTTAATATAAATTATAAGCCAATATTATATTGAATTTTTAATATAAATTATAAACCAATATTATATTGAATTTTTAATATAAATTATAAACCAATATTATATTGAATTTTTAATATAAATTATAAACCAATATTATATTGAATTTTTAATATAAATTATAAACCAATATTATCATTATTATTACTGTCTGTTGGCGGATTAAATGTATAATATAGTAAATGAAAAATAGAATGAATTGGGGGGGGGGCGGGGAGACGGAGTACTAGGTAATCCTTTTATTCCATTCTTTTGTCATTGTCTTTTTCGTTTATCGTATATTTCATTCACTTATTTCGAATCCTTTGAGTACGAAATATAGCAGATTTTTTTAGAAACATAATAGAAAATTGCGACGAAAATATAATAACTCAAATATAAATATTTTAGCATTTTATAATATATAATGAATAGAAATTCTGAAATTTTTTTTGAAATTTGACTAAAATTAACCTTAAACAAGCTTAGCCACCAACTGAAAGTTATATCAGTAATGAAAGCTGGCATATCTTTGATGAGAGCTTGCCAGATAATATCGGCCATGTCATTTAGATCATCTTCATCGTTGCTGATAAAATTTACATCAACTGTTGATTCATCGCTGGAATTTCTGTCATCATTAATTTCTGTAAATACAAGTCCAAGAACTTCCAATCGTAGAACGATATCATCTAGCACTTCAGAATGAATCCTGTTGTCAAGTATAAACTGGAATAGCAAATTTATAAGGCATTATTTAACACACCGATCTGAAGAAGTCTCATTGTCAAAGGATTGCAATTTTTCAATCATTAATGCTTTGTAAGCAACCAATTCCTTTAATAAGATTTGAATAACATTGTTTGATTTGAAAAATTGTCTGGAAGTTATCTCAAGTTATCATATATTTGGTTTTTGGTGTTACCTGAACGTAGACCTGCTTTCCCGGCATGAACTGAGTAGACGGATAATTGGTCCAATCAATTTCAAAGATATCGTTTTCGAACTAAAGATTTTAAATAATTGTCATAAATACGAAAGAAATTAATGAAGTTATTTATTTATTTTGAAATTATTATGAAAAATCTATCAACAAATCAATAAACAAATCCATCAACAAATCCATCAACAAATCAATCAACGAATCAATCAACAAATCCATCAACAAATCAATCAACAAGTCAATCAACTAATCCATCAACAAATCAATCAACAAATTAATCAACAAATCAATCAATAAATTCATCAACAAGTCAATCAACAAATCAATCAACAAATTAATAAACAAATCAATCAACAAATCCATCAACAATTCCATCAACAATTCAATCAACAAATCAATAAACAAATCAATAAACAAATCAATAAACAAATCAATCGACAAATCCATCAACAAGTCAATCAACAAATTAATCAACAAATCAATCAACGAATCAATCAAAAAATCAATCAAAAAATCAATCAAAAAATCAATAAACAAATCGATCAACTAATCCATCAATTCATTTTTACTCCATTTCTCTATTTTTCCATGTCTACCAATAATCTATTCAGCTATATGAATTTAATTTAGTATCGAGGTTCAGATAGGATAAAAAATATATTTTATATATATATATATATATATATATATATATATATATATATATATATATATATATATATATATATATATATATATATATATATATATATATATATATATATATATATATATATATATATATATATATATATATATATATATATATATATATACAGACCCGAATTAACATCTTCGTAGGCCCTAGGCACTTTTAGCTTGGGAGACCCTCTCGCATAATTTTTTGTCAGTACAGTATCCCTAATGAAGTCAGCTATATCGCTAATTTTTAAAATTTAAATTTAAGAATTTAAGAATTTAAATTTGCGTATTTAGTAGCTGTGGATTTATGGTTGCAATTGTTTTTTTGTAGTACTTTTTTTACAATTAGTTTTCAGAAAAATTTAAGAATTATAATAGTGTTTATTCTTTGTTAAAGTTATCTATAGTTATGTTATTTATAAACGATAATATTTCTGTAAACTGTAAATATTAATTATTTAAAAGTAAGTCTTCTTTTTTAAATATATAATAATTTAATAAAAATATTAATATATATGTAATTCCAAATATAAATTATTTAATAGTAAATCAAAAAACAAGTGATTTGTATCAGCATCTCTATATAAAATCTATAAAAGTGTAGATTAAGTATATTGTTCATAGAACTGAAATTCTTGAAGTAAGTATACATAATATTAAATATTTTCCTCTAACTATAAAAATTATATTTAGTTTAGCCAGTTTAAAATTTAAAGAAATGTCTGACGGATATAAGAGAAAACATGAGTCAGGCTCAGAAAAGCGTAAAAAGAAAATTGTCAAAGAAGAAGCATTGAAAAACATGAAAGGTTCACTACTCAAATATATAACAGCAACAAGAGGAAATAATGAAAGCTGTTCTACAAATGTAAACGAATTTATTGGACCAGAAAACCAAAATCAAAATAAAACTTCAGAACAATTATCATGTGGTAGTAGTGGTACAGAAGATATTAGTACTGATAAACAAGGCACGTATACAGGTGAGACAGAGGTAGTAGAAGGTCAAACTTCTGCCGAAATAATTATATCTTTAGAGGATAATATAATAGAAATATCTAATGAAATATCAAAAGTTAATTTAAACTTAAAATATAATAATGATCCAGCTAATTGGGATATTACTGCTGATCTCATAAATTATTTTTCTGAAAATAAGCCTTCGCAAAATATAGATTTCAATTTTCTCTTGAAGGGTAGAAAATATGGAGACAAAACCAGATATCCACGTAAAGAATATTTTATCAGGAAATTAACAAATGGGGAAACAATCGAAAGAGACTGGCTTATATATTCTCCATCAACTGGAACAGTACATTGTTATATCTGCAAGCTTTTCCCTAGAGTGAACGTGAACGTAATTCTCAATCAATTTAAAATTGGATTTGATGATTGGAAAAATGCAATGTCCAGAATTACATCACATGAAAAATCAAAAGATCATCTTGACGCAGTATCAGCTATGTTTCAATTACAGAAGAACAGTAAAATTGATGTAGAACTACAGAAAGAGAAAGATAAATTATGTAAATACTGGATTGAAGTTTTAAAGAGAATAGTTGCCGTAATAAAATTTCTATCTGAAAGATGTTTGCCATTCCGTGGGAATAATGAAATTCATAATTGTTCTAATAATGGAAATTATCTTGGTTGTATCGATCTTATAGCCGAATTTGATCCTTTTTTAAAGGAGCATATTCGAAGACATGGAAATCCTGGAAGAGGAAATGTTTCCTATTTATCTAATATTATATGTGAAGAATTTATTGGTATACTAGAATCCAAGGTAACAACGCAGATAATATCTGAAATTAAAGAAGCGAAATATTATGGAATCAGCATTGATTCAACTCCTGATATTAGTCATATGGACCAGATTACCGTGATAATTCGGTATGTCCTTAAATGTGGAAATGTGGTTGAACGATTTTTAAAATTTATTGCAATTGAACAACACGATGGAAAATATTTATTCGACATTATACGACATACTTTGGAACATCATAACATAAGTATTGGAAATTGCAGGTCCCAATCATATGATAACGCCAGTAATATGAGCGGCATATATACAGGTGTACAAGCTAGATTTAGAGAAATAAATAAACTGGCGGAATGGGTTCCATGTGCTGCACATAGTCTTAATTTGGTGGGTTCAACTGCTGTGGAGTGTTGCCTGGAAGCAGTAAAGTTTTTTGGAATTTTAGAAGCAATATATACTTTTTTTTCCGCTTCACCACAGAGATGGTCCAAATTTAAAGACAATATGAAAGAAAATACTTGTACGACATGATGCTACTAAAGCTCTATTCATGAATTATTCAGAAATTCAAAAAGCATTGTTTGAAATAACTGAAAGCGAACGTCAGCCTGCAGTGGCTGTGCAGGAAGCTAAATCTTTAATAAAAAACCTGAACAATTTTGAAACAGCATTGATGTGTGTTATTTGGAATGATTTATTGCAAAATATTAATATTGTCAATAAAGCTCTGCAGGAGACTGGCATAGAATTATGTACCATTGTCAAATTATTTAAAACTCTCATAGCTTACTTTCATGGTATTCGTATAGAGTTTGATAAATTTGAAACCATGGCAAAAAAACTTACAACTTCCGAATATAAACAACATACACAACGTAAACGAATAAGAAATAGATTTTTTGACGAAGTTTTAGACAACACCGATCCTAGTTTGAGCCTGAGTGCAAGTAACAAATTTCGTATTGAATCTTTTTATATAATAGTAGATAAACTTATTATTGAGATGCGTAAACGTCTTGAAGCATACGGAATGTTATATGAAAGGTTTAATTTTTTAGTGGACAGAACTTTGACAAATGATGAAATAGTTTCGAAAGCAAACAAGTTAGTGCAAATATATTCTTCAGATGTTGAAGATGCATTTTGTGACGAGTTTTTATTATTTTCACGAATGTATGGAGATAAAAAATCAGTGAACGAAATGTTAGTTGCACAAATAAATGATAAATTAGTTACCAGTTTTCCCAATGTAAATATTGTGTTACGAATTTATTTATCAATATTTGGTACGAATGCGGAAGGGGAACGTAGTTTTTCAAAGCTTAAAAGAATTAAAAATTGTCTCCGATCAACTATGGGGCAGGAACGATTGTCAGCACTAACACTTTTATCTATTGAAAGTGATTTAATGCGAGAGATTAGTTTCGATGAGGTTATTGTCGAATTCGCAAATAAAAAATGCAGAAAAGTTATTTTAGATAATAATTGAATAAATTGTTTACTAAATTAATGTTATTTTTTTATATTTTTTTGAAAATAAATTTTTAATTATTATGAATTAAATCAATTTTTTTTTCATGCTCTGGTTAAATATTTATAATATACATTTTTCGTAAGTATAAATACATATTTTCGTAGGCCATTTAATATTCGTAGGCCCTGTGCCTACTGTGCCTATGGGATAATGCGCGCCTGTATATATATATATATATATATATATATATATATATATATATATATATATATATATATATATATATATATATATATATATATATATATATATATATATATATATATATATATATATATATATATATATATATATATATATATATATATATATATATATATTTCTTTAAAGACGATATTCATAAACAATTTCAAGATTATCAGTAACAAGTTCACTGACTTGAAGCGCCGTAGATAAAATATCCCTAGTGGGAATACAGTAACAGAGCAAGTATTTAATAATTTGAAGATTATGATAGCTAATGTAAGTTAATAAATTAACTTTGAGAATATATCAATAACTTTATGGACAAACTCCAATTTTCCTGGGTGTAGAAATTACATAATAATGGAAAAATATTTTAATATTTGTTGAAAAAACCAGAGTACCAATTTTAACAAAAAAAACCAATATAATTACTGTCCAATAGTGATATTTTCAATACAGCCTTTCAGAAAAAGAAGTCGGATATTATCCTCGTTAAAACTTTCAAGCATCTAAATATAATAATGAGCATGTTTAAAATTGCCAGTAAATAAAAATATAATATAATGAAAACTCACTTGTAAAAATAATCGAGGAGCTAAAAGTCTGCAAGAAGATGTAAGGAAATAGTAACGCTTTTCATTAAGCAAATCCCATAATAAGGTGTAACCAGGCTTAGCAAGACATTCATAAAACGATGCATCTAACAATCGATTCGCGACAACTTCCTCATCTTCAGTTGAAGAAGATGATCTTGATGTGGATCTGCAATCGTCATCCAGATTCAATTCCTCATCATTCACTTGCGTACGCGATATATTATTGGCCGATTCACAGTTGTGATCAGTTCCATTAGCCGCACAGCAAATATTCGAGAACATGTTATTGCAGACATTTGCAAAATTATTATCGCGTAGGAAGGATTGGAGTAAACGAAGATTGTGAGTTTTTTTAGGTGTTCTTGAATTTTTCAAATTACTTCCCAAGTGTCGTTTATCGGCAAATAACGACACTTTTTGTTTCAAAAATTTCCCATCAAACATATCGATGTTTGAATCCGAGTTATTGTTCAAAAACGTAACTTCTCTCTGACTAGTGCCAGGTTGTAAGAGATCATTGGCTTGAGAATTTGAATTGCTTTTTAAATTATAATTTAAATCAAATTTAAGGAAATGTACAAAGATTTTAGATATATAATTGTACAGGGTTTTTCATCGTATTTTGACATTTTGTCAATCAATTTTGACATTTTCTAAAACCTAACCCATTAATGAAAAACCAAAACATTAATAACGAAGACAGAAATCGCATTATACAAGCCTATATAAAAGGGCATAGTGCCTCGGATTTATCATCAATTTTGGGTTTTAAAAGAACCACTATTTATAGCATAATAAAAAAGTATAAAAACCATGAATCTATTGAAAAAAGCAAAGGGGAGGTCAGCGGAGAAAAAGCTTGTCAGAGCAAGATAAAGAAGCAATCAGAGGATGATTGATGAAAATTGCGCGCTTACTTTAAAGCAAATAAAGTCGAAGATTGAGCTTGAGAGAGGTGTGGTAGTAAGTCAAAGCACGATTAATAGATGTATAGGTGGATTTGGTTATAGTATGAAGCGCATCAATATAATGCCGATAAAAAGGAATACCGTGGAAGTTATTGAACTTAGAGCCCAATATGCGAATCGTTTTATGGAATTATTGTCAACTATCGATGATTCTAAAATTTTTTTTATCGATGAAGTCGGATTCAATGTTTCTATAAGATCACGAAGAGGAAGATCTTTGAAAAATAAACGTGCTGTTCAAAATGTTTCTTCTATAAGAGCACGAAATATATCTGTTTGCTGTGCCATGAACAAAGAAGGGATTTTTAAATATTTTCCTCAGACTAAATCGTATAATACACAAAGTTTTCTTGAGTTTATACGCTTAATAATTGAAAAAATGTCATCTTTGAATATTTCAGGTGCAATTTTTATCATGGACAATGTTCCATTTCATAAAAATATTGCAATAAAAGAAGAAATTGAAATATCAGGACATAGAATCCTATTTTTGCCACCTTATTCTCCATTTCTTAACCCTATAGAGAACCTATTTTCAAAATGGAAACAATTTATACGTAGTTCGAGACCTGAAGGTGAAGATCAGTTATTCGAAAATATTGAGAATGGTTCTTCCCTTATTTCATCTGATGATTGTAAAAATTATTTTAGGCATATGTTAGGGTTTTTACCTTTTTGCATAAGAAATGAGCCGGTTATTGATGAATAAAAGTAGTATTTTTATTTACTTTCTCATTTTTTTTTAATTTTATTAATTTATTTATTAATTTATTTTTTAATTTAATTTTTAATTTTCTTCTAAAATTAACAAAATGTCAAAATATGATGAAAAACCCTGTATATATATATATATATATATATATATATATATATATATATATATATATATATATATATGTGTGTGTGTGTGTGTGTGTGTGTATTATATATGTATAGAAATAATTCACAAATAATCAATTTACCTGTTGGCATTTGCATCACATATTTGAACAACTATTTGCAAAAGACTCTATGAAAATAAAAGAATTAATGAATTATCCATTTTAGTTATCTAGGTTAATTTGTACCGGATTATATTCATTAATATGTTGTAAGAATTCGGAATTCGTGAAATTTCGATTGGCATCATTTTCATTGAATACTTTTATTACTTTACGAACATTAATGGGAATATTATTCATGGCATCATTCTAAACAAGATGGGATACATTTGAATGCAGACAAATTCCAGCAAAACAATTACATTATTATCGATATTCGACATATTCGGCACCGAATTTGATCTCCTCATATATTTTATATGTTTCGACCGCAAAATCGCATCTTCGGCTTCTTGACTTTTGATATTTTTCACAATTTTCATTTCACTAACTTTATCGTTTTTTTTAATCACTTTCGTATTTGAATCTAATTTACACATGGAACAATTTTTATTGCATTCATGTTTTCGTTTCCGATTGACTGGAAATACATTTTGAGAGATTATCAAAAATCAAATAATGAGTTATTTAATTGACATTTGATAAATGAACTTTCGAAAATTTGTAGTTATATTAAATTTATCAATTTGTTGAATGAATATAGAAAACCGGTTGCATTGAATAATTGGTAGCAAAAAGTCATAATAAAGTACAAATCGATGTAAAATGGAATATCGGATTTTAAAAAATGATTTAAAAATAAATCGAATTCAATATCTATCGATTTTATGAAAATAAATATCATAAAACGTTTGTAAAAATGGATTATCGGATTTTCAAAAATGATTTAAAATTAAATAAAATTCAATATATATCGATTTTTTTTAAAAATATTTTTTTATAAAAATTATTTAATTTGGAAAATTTTAAACTTTTGCTAAATTATTATAAGAACTTCTTTCACTTTTTCACCTCTGATTTCTTTAAAATTGACATTGTATTTATTAAAAAATTGACAATGAATCAGTATAGATATCGATGTTTTTTATATTCACTATATTCGATATATTCTCTATAAATTTATCTCATTATATATCGACCATAAGTTACGAGATATATCATTGATTAATTTTAAGAGAAAATATGGAAAAACTTTATAATAACGTATGAAAAAAATGTTAAAGTGTTATTAATTAGCATAAAGGATAACTTTCAAATATTTCTACCTTTCTGAGGAGTGTGACGAATAATCTAATGGAATTAATTAACAAATTTACCTTTCTCTTCAAACATCGAGTTGGAATCAAATGCGATTGATGAAAATTTCATATTATTGTATTTATTTCTACAGCCGATATCTTCTGTGTCGATGTCACTGTCGAATTCTCGAAAGTAACTCGTAGATTCGTTGAATTCTTTTTGATTTTGGCACATTGAAACTTTATTATCGACCAGATTGCGGAATTCGTCGTCTACAGGGAGATCGTGTAATTGTAGCATTAGATCAGACTGAGAAAATGATGGAGAATTTAATAGTGCGTCTGAAAATGTTTCGTCATCGATGGAGACATTTTTCTTACTACCCCAAGATGCTTCCGATGAAGCTGGACGACCAGATTCTCTAACCGAATCATAATTAGTGGTGTATTCAGAGCAATATTCATCTTGAGACATTATTAAAGGACCTGACGTGTCAGGCATCATTGGAGAATCTTTGTGGTCGGTACTGCTGGTAGAATCTATTTGTTTACGTTTTTGTAGTACCAGTTCCGATTTTAAATGAAAAAGCCACATTTGCTTACAGAGAAATTGACTGACATATAATGTCTAAACAAGATTATCTATGACGTACTTGAAATTTATAATTTTACAAATACATCTATAAAATACTCATCAATATTCTAATGAAATGCACAATAAAATTTATTGTATGAAGTATGAGAAAATAATAAAAAATCAAAATTTAAAATTTAAATTCTATTAAAATAATTTAATAAATAATTAGTTTAATTAACTTTCTTTAATATTGATTGTTTTCTCCCTTTTTTTACCCTTTAATGAATGTTAATTTATTATCTGGTTTAAATTTTTTAAATATATTTGGCTATTGGATTATTAACATTAATGAAAAATTGTAGTCAAAGACTTAAATATTCTTTAAGGTATGAATGATGTGGATCATATAAAATTTCTGCAGAATAATAGTCTAGTTTCGAATACCTGATGGAATTCACATTAATTAAATAGAAGAAATTTTTGAATATATAAAGTTTATATTATAAACTAATAAGAAAATATGATACGGGTTTTACCGATGTGCAAAACTTATTATCTCCCTTAAACGTTGTTGGAATCGTAAAAAAGCTTTCATTTATATATGCTTTGAGTGAATTATTGGACGGCAAGACGAGATAATTAAAAATTAATAAAAGATTGTTATTTTATTAATGTTTCAATGTTTTCAACATTTTTTGGGTAATATTTAATTGTAAAACTTATACAAGTCTACTGAAAAGTTAATCAGTAGTCAAAAATAGTTAAACCCGATTATGAGCTTATTTACATGGATTTTGATTTACAACAATTATTTTAGAGTTATTTTTGAATTTTGTCTAGAAATGTATATGTTTAGTAAAGATCTTTATTCTGAAAGTCAATTTCTAATAAATATGATGCAGATCATTATTTTCAATCAGTAAAATATAATTGTTAAGTTTATACATCATAAGAAACATATTAATTGTGGTTGATAGTTGTGATTCGATGTAAAAATGAGTGCTTGTCATTCTTAATGACATCGGGGAATCTCCTCGTAGACTTTAGTAGAAAGTACAATATAATTAATTACGTTTATTTCATAATCGACGAACATGAATGCGAAGAAATTATTAACCGAGTAACATATTCTATGATTATGCGATGTCTGTAAATTATAGTTATTCACAAATAAACACCAGAACGAGGGTATTATCAACCAGATTTTTGCTGCTTATTTAATTATGTGCTACATTATCATTATAATTCGAACACTTAGAATTTTGAGATCATTTTTTGGGCTTCTTGTTTCTTATAAGAATGTTCATTTACCTCCGATTTATTTAAAAGTAATTTAGTGCAAATACTGTTCAACAGATTCGCCAAAATATATTACAAAATAATTTTTAAAAAATCCTTCTATTCTTTTTAACTAATTACGTAAGTTTTCTTTTACTGAAGTGAAAACACGGAAACAAACTTAATCACTTTCTTATCCCTGAGAATAATGTGATGTTTTCAGGTAGAGTTTGTTGTTTAATTTTCGTGAAGAGATCTTGGAAAAGGAAAATTATGAAGATTACGAAAAGTAACGGTCTTATCGAAATCTATAGAATTCTTATGCTTTAGAAAATACAAATAATTGAGCGAAATCAATTGCATTTTACTCATCAATTAGAGCCAGATTATCTATTCTACATTGAATCTATAGTTGAATTTCTTTTGTCAACAAATAAGTGTTAGAGGGCGCAGGAGGTTGAACATTTAAGTAATGAATTTCTTCTAAATTAACCAAAGTTTTTCCAGTCTTCCCTTTATATCATTCGTGCCGCTCAATGTATCAAAATGCTTTGATTGTTCGAATAAAAGCAGTATGGAATTTATTTCTCAAATGAAATAATCGAGGTATTTGTCGGTACAATTTAATAATTTAATCCATGATGATATTCGTGTCTGTGTGAGTGATTTTTTTGGCATTTCTATGGTATGATGATTATTAGATTTTTTGAAATTATCTGGTTTGTTTTATAATTTGATTTAATTAATTTAGCTGCTATTCAACTATGATTCCTTAATCATTTTTCTATTTAAATAAAGCTGCAAAAGAATTTTGAAGTTATTACGAAGAAAGATGCTAGAACTTTGTCGGTTAATTATGTCCAAACATGATCATAAACGGAAGACCTGTCTGGAAATTTTGAACTTCAACATTCTAACTTTAATGCCAGAGTTAATATGACAATAAATCAGCGAACTAAAAAGTTATAGCAAAATTTCAAGAACTTATAAACGTATTAAAGGACTTTAAAATGTTGGAATATTGACATTTGAACCGAATACTGGTTTGAAATCTTTAAAATTGAAAGATCCATACAAACGAGAGTATTTAAACCTCAATTCAAGATTGCTCTTCAATTCCAAAAAGCCAAATATTAATTTAAATAGTGTTAGGTATAGACACTACACGACATTACAATTTTTCTTTTGGCCCTTTTATTTGGATTGTCATTTCAAAAACCAGAAGAGGTAAATCTTTGCTTGTAGAAGGTGAATTTGAATACTAAGATATACTGACTTTGCACAAGGAGGGAAGTTTGTAAAATAAGGCTTGTTTATCATGTATATTGTAAGGAGTAAGGATGACTCTGCATTAATGGTCAGGTCTGTGACAAAGAAAATAAAGAACTGTGCAAGAGCTCAGATAAATTCTCATTATTCGCGTATTGTAAGCAAACAGCTAGGATAAGTTCACGATAGAGAAGTCCTTTTAAATATTAGTGAAACAAAAAGCGTAAAAGAAATATAAATATTACCACAGATAATAATGGTTGATTTCAAAATGGCAACAATTATGGCGTTCAAAAGCACTCTCCCAAATTCAACAGTAAAAGGGTGTTTGTTCCATCTCAACCAATCTTTGTGCCGTAGGATACAAGAGAATGGTTTAGACAAGGTTTAGTTGTTGCATTAATTGATTTACCATTTATTCCAAAAGAAGATGTAACTGACACTTTTAAAAGTTTAGCAACTTATCCCTCGCCTGAAAGTAATGATTTTATTGATTTCTATGGAACAACGTATATAGTATTAATTAAACACGAAAATAGCTGGATCTCAATAGCTCGAGGATTTGAGAATACAACGTGGAGTTTTTCCATACTTTTCGGACATCGTCGTACGAATAATGTTGTAGAAGGATGTTTTTTTCTCGTTTTTTGTCAAGGTGAAATTCAATTTCATCACACAACTATTTGGACGTTTCTTGAGTTTTTTAGAAAATGTGAAGTCGACAAAGTTATTATTGAAAGTAATAATTAAAGATTAGACATCCAATAAAGAATACTGACATGACTAAGATCTACTTTCATAAAATAAGTTGAAAGCAACTTTGCTAATATAAGACTTATAGAGCTACTATTACCTGTTGTTGAGTAGAATATGCTGAAAATCTTATATTGATAAAACTTTTATAGCTTATTATAGCTATACACGAAAGCCTTGGAGTTCTTATACACTTTTTATTACAATCATAATTTATTAGTTTTATGCGTGATTTCTGTGAATCTACATGACAGTTCATTCTGTTGTAATCTCACCATACCAACTACTGGTATATTTTATTTGCTTAATCATTTTTATAAGCCTGCGATATAAATAAAATGATTGATAAATGTTCCAGCACAATCGGAGCATCTAATCCATTATTAACGTGCTAATTGCCTTGCTTCATTTCATATAGATAGGGCTGAATGTAAAATCTTGTTTCCACATAATACAAATCCAATTTTCAAATTCAAAGCATATAAAATAACGTGTAAAATAAAACTTTATTCATTGATTTTAATGAATTCTCATAAGTGAGGCGTTATTTAAATAAATGTTGCGTGCTATAAATGTCATTATTATAAATCAATATCTGTGATCATTTGGCACAGATTTTTAACAGTACTTTTTGAAGGAAATTCGTGGAAAATTATTTAAAATATTGATCGAGTATGATCAATCATTTGAATCTTACTTTATAACTGATTTTAAACAATATTTGGAATTTGAAAATGAAAATGATTTATTATATTGATTTCTGATCTAGGACCTATATATAACTTTATTAGCCAATCAGGGCATTTTGTGTCTTTATTGGCCAATCGGGGACTTTTCTGCTACAGTCTCCAACAAAACTAATTATAAACCTATAGTAGCCAACCAGACCTTTTATGACACTACAAACAAATGAATTATACAAATTTTGTTAGCCAACCAGGGCCTTTTCTGCTTCATAGTCTACAAACAAATTATACATTCAGTGTATACACCGTTAATATTCAATAAAAGCTTCGGGTGCTTCACTGTATAAACTGATTCATCAGCCAATCAGAACTTGTATGCAAAGAAATAAACTTCATGTCTTTATTAACCAATCAGGGCAATTTGTGCAAATAAATCAACTTTATTTCTTTATTGGCCAATCAGGGCCTTTTCTGCTTCACTATTAAATCAAACTAATTATACACATTTATTAGCCAATCAGGACATTTTGTGCAAGCAAATTAACTTTGTCCTTATTAGCCAATCAAGGCAATTTGTGCAAATAAATTAACTTTATTTCTTATTGGCCAATCAGGGCCTTTTCTGCATCACTATTCAATCAAACTAATTATACACATTTATTAGCCAATCAGGACATTTTGTGCAAGCAAATAAACTTTATGTCTTTATTAACCAATCAGGGCAATTTGTGCAAATAAATTAACTTTATTTCTTTATTGGCCAATCAGGGCCTTTTCTGCTTCACTATTCAATCAAACTAATTATACACATTTATTAGCCAATCAGGACATTTTGTGCAAGCAAATTAAATTTATTTCTTTATTGGTCAATCAGGGCCTTTTCTGCTTCACTATTCAATCAAACTAATTATACACATTTATTAGCCAATCAGGACATTTTGTGCAAGCAAATTAACTTTGTCCTTATTAGCCAATCAGGGCAATTTGTGCAAATAAATTAACTTTATTTCTTTATTGGCCAATCAGGGCCTTTTCTGCATCACTATTCAATCAAACTAATTATACACATTTATTAGCCAATCAGGACATTTTGTGCAAGCAAATAAACTTTATGTCTTTATTAACCAATCAGGGCAATTTGTGCAAATAAATTAACTTTATTTCTTTATTGGCCAATCAGGGCCTTTTCTGCTTCACTATTCAATCAAACTAATTATACACATTTATTAGCCAATCAGGACATTTTGTGCAAGCAAATTAACTTTATTTCTTTATTGGCCAATCAGGGCCTTTTCTGCTTCACTATTCAATCAAACTAATTATACACATTTATTAGCCAATCAGGGCATTTTGTGCAAATAAATTAACTTTATTTCTTTATTAGCCAATCAGGGCCTTTTATGCTTCACTGTCTGCAAACAAATTACATTTAGTTATAATTTATACACCTTTAATAGTCAATCAAAGCTTCTGATGCTTCACTCTATAAACTGATCAGCCAATCAAAACTTTTATGATTCATTTTCCAAAACAGTGTCGATTTATAAAAAGTAATATATTAATTAAATAAAAGTAGGAAATGTTGCTAAATAAATACAAAATAATAAGTTATCATTCCCAGAGGTTGAGCACAATTATATGCAATTTAATGTCACCAAATAAATACCATCAAATATTATTAAATTAATTTCCCAAAATGATAAGCAAAATTCCTTGAAAATTTCATTAGTTTATATCTAACCTCATCTGTTATTTCCTCAGTGGGCAACTTATTCAATACTTCCATGTTGAATGCGACCATAGCATGAACACCGCACTGGATTATGATATGCTTGAAATATTCAACCCCAATCATGGATTTGCAGGAGTTCTCTTGTGGCACGATAAATTGCTGTTTACTATTGTCAACATCACAGGGTAGATCTGAATTCCCACTGATTATTCTGTATGCTCGAGCAATGCTCGCCAGGTTTTGTAGCGCGCGGTTTTCAATGAAATTGAAATATTTCAGCATTGGTTCCGCAATTCTTGTCACTTCTGGGTGCTGTTCAGGGGAAAATATAATTGCGAGAATTTTCTGATCAAGAATATACCGAGATAAGTGAATGCTAAAACTGAATGGGATTTTTATCAGGGGACGAAATAATATTCCTAATTACCATCCAGTGTAACCCATCCATATCAGCTGATTATCGAGATCCATGCATTGTTGAATGAGATTCTTAATATCATTTACATTGAATCTTATATTTCTTTGACGTTTAATTATAATAATAATAATAATAATAATTAATAATAATAATAATAATAATAATAATAATAATAATAATAATAATAATAATAATAATAATAATAATAATAATAATAATAATAATAATAATAATATTAATAATAATAATAATAATAATAATAATAATAATAATAATAATAATAATAATAATAATAATAATAATTAATAATAATAATAATTAATAATAATAATAATTAATAATAATAATAATTAATAATAATAATAATAATAATAATAAAATAAAAAAGTATAAAATCCAATTGTTATATTTATTTAATTTATTTTGTTATTAATTAATTAACTTATTTATTAATAATTTTATTTTATTATTATTAATATTATTATTATTATTATTATTATTATTATTATTATTATTATTATTATTATTATTATTATTATTATTATTATTATTATTATTATTATTATTATTAATATTATTATTATTTTTATTATTATTATTAATATTTTTATCATTATTAATATTAATATTATTATTATTATTATTATTATTATTATTATTATTATTATTATTATTATTATTATTATTATTATTATTAATATTTTTATCATTATTAAAATTATTAAAATTATTAAAATTATTAAAATTATTAAAATTATTAAAATTATTAAAATTATTATTATTATTATTATTATTATTATTATTATTATTATTATTATTATTATTATTATTATTATTATTATTATTAATATTTTTATCATTATTAATATTATTATTATTATTATTATTATTATTATTATTATTATTATTATTATTATTATTATTATTATTATTATTATTATTATTATTATTAAAATTAGTATTAAAATTATTAAAATTATTAAAATTATTAAAATTATTAAAATTATTAAAATTATTAAAATTAGTATTAAAATTATTAAAATTATTAAAATTATTAAAATTATTATTATTATTATTATTATTATTATTATTATTATTATCATTATTAAAATTAGTATTAAAATTATTAAAATTATTAAAATTATTAAAATTATTATTATTATTATTATTATTATTATTATTATTATTATTATTATTATTATTATTATTATTATTATTATTATTATTATTATTATTATTATTATTATTATTATTATTATTATTATTATTATTATTATTATTATTATTATTATTATTATTATTATTATTATTATCATTATTAAACTTACAAGTAAATTAGTGACTGCGGATATCCTGACACTTGTGTTCTCACATCGAAGTAATTTCAAAATGAAGTTAATCATATCAAGGAAAGGCTCTAGAATCAATTCGGAGGAAAATGTAAGCAGCACATCTCGATCATAATTCGTCCATTGATTGATGAATTCAATTTTACAGCACAACCAAACGAGATCAATGAGGTTATATTTTGTCACATCATGAAATGATATTTGAGATTGTGAACTGACATTTTTCATTTGTATTGAATTCCTGTTTGGATTTGCTGAAATTAATAAACGTTCACCTTTTAATGGTTTGCTGAGAATTGACGAATCTATTTTGAGGATGTGCTGCAACAAAGCTGCCCTCATCATGGAGTAATCGTTTGGGAGGAATCGAGGATCAAGCCAATCAACTATCTAATATCCATCGGGTAAATATATACATTGATAGGCATAATAATATTACCAATACAAGCATCTTGATTATTGCACATAGTAGGGGTGTTAAATGTGGACTTGGTTCCAGATTGAAAATCATCTTTAATACAGAGAATCCTCGGAAATCACAGAAATAACAAATATTTTGTAACAATAACACAGGAATCGTTTTCTAAGCAATTTGAAAATATTATATAATTGTTAATATCATGACTTTGTGATTATTAACGATCTGTGTCAGTAAAATGATTGAGATCTAGTGCTATAATATGCAAAGGAGATATTCATATAACATATTATTATAACCACAAATAATGTAAGGCGTGTGAGTAATTTGTGATTCAATAGTCACAAGTATAGTAAAGTTTGCTCTTTTAGTGATAATCGATCATATATAGACTAATGAATGGAGGGAGGGGTTCATGGTTCGGTATTTTAGCTGGCTAAGTGAGTAAATGATTTCTTAGGTTTTTATTAAGTTTGACTGAAATTTAAAACCGAAACGGAGCATTGCTTAAAACAGAATTGTAGTAAGTCATAAAGTGAAAAGAAAACATAAGTAAAAAGAAAATTTAGAAAATGAATAGGAAGAGTAGTATTTCATAGATTGTCTCCTAACTATGTACATTATTAACATCTCTTGCTAGAACCATTCAAAGTAAATTGTATTGTGGAAATTAATTAGTTACATGAATTTGAATTAGAATACATAACAATGAACAATTTGAAAATATTGTCAGATATACTTCAAGATTTAAAGAAATAAATCTTGAGGTCAAGGTATGGTTTACGAAAGTAGAAATTACTTCTGTAAATTATTATTATATGATTACAATATAAATAATAGACTTTTAAAAACTCATTGTAGAAAATAAATGAAAATAATTTAAATTGTAATTTAAATAGTTAATTAATTTAAATATATTGTTTTTAAATTTAATGATGTGAAAAAATGATTTAATATTTTAAATTATAAGTAATTTTACAAAATACTAGAACCAAAATCTTACCGGGATGATGCAATAAGTTTGAAGTGACAATAAAATATCCGAGGATATTTCAGAAGCAGAAACTGTGCCGATTTGTTTTGATGGAATATTTAAAATAAATGTCATACAGTATATTTTAGTCACACATTCAACTAATTTGATTATTTCCACCAAATTTAGTGATTTCGATTGGTTTTCAGATTCGAATTCCAATGATTTTCGTTGAGCCAACATTTTTAGATTGTTTAACATTTGATCGATTAATGATTGAAACACAGAATTAACTTTTGTTAATTTATGCCGACTTTCAAAAATGCAACAACAGTATGAACTGATGTCAATATATTAATTTTTTTAGAGTATAATATGTAATTAACTTACTCAACATTTAAATTACAGAAATAATCAATAAGAACAATGATTTCGCTTTTAGTATAAATATTCCTATCTAAATTAAAAGTATAAATTAAGATGGCTTCGAAGTTATTTATATTAAAAATCTTCATGAATAAATAGATTATTCAATAAAAATACCTCTTAATATTAATTGATATACATCAATACATCTTTTACATTTAATTATATCATCCATTAACAAATTTTATAAATATTATAAATATTAAAAGAATTATGTTACTAAATATTTATTTAAACAAGAATTGAATGTATTAAATTTTATGAATACTTAAGACTGTTTAATACTTAAACTATTTACTTCAATTCATTAAAATATTATATAATGTTGTTTTTTATGTTATCGAAAGAAATTAATGTTTTTACTTTTAATAAATAAATATTTTTTAAATTTAAATTTTGATTTTTAATGTCACTGATGCTTATTTATATCAACATTTATATCATTTTTGGTCCTAGGTTAGGGATTCAATTTTTATTGTTAAATATCAGAGTCCACATTTTATTATCATAAATGTAATAAAATTTACATTCATAGCTACAATAAACGTGAAAAATGTCACTTAAACATATGCAGTGTTTCCATCTTTGGAAAATTTTGATTACAATGAAAATATTCTTGATCCGGACATTTGAGTAAATAAACTTTTTTCGAACACGAGAAAATAAAATCATTATAACACGAAATTTTTTTATTATTACAATTAAATAACACACAAAATGGATTTCTTCTTGAAAAACAGGAAACCTTTTTGTAAAAACAATATAAATTTTATTTTATATTTTTAAAACTGTATTTTATATTGCTCCGTGCTGCATCTAAAGTTTTTTATTTCCTGCTGCGATAGCCCGAAATTTATCGAATTTATTTTTAAATTGTTACAAATTAATTATACCGAGTGAAACGGTTCCTTTTATCCCACTACAATGAACCCATTACTGAAAAAACTCGTTTGACGAAGAAATTACTGGCGGGAATGCTGAATAAAAATCCCATTAACTTTCTCAGTACAGGATATTTTCCTTTCCTAATTATTTGCGCCCTAATTGTCCATTGGTTTTGTTGGGTTATTGAGCTGGTGAAAAGTTGAAATTCCTTATCTGACTCCAAGAGTGTCTTTGACTGACCCACAAATAACGCTTGACAACAGAAATCTTTATTGATAATCACAAATAAACTTTCACTTTACACTGAAAATCAATTCATCACTCTACTTGGTGACTATACAGTGCTTATTATAACACTCAGTGAAGAATAGCATTATGTGTATAACACCGTATTATAAGATCACAAAATACTGATTGGTTTATCAACTGAATTTGTGTCCACTAATTTCCCTTTATATAGTTTGGTTAATTATGAGGTTAATTCGCGTCTGTGTGCGCTTTTTTACTTTTAATGTATTTGGGTTGTTTGCGCACACAGACGCGGACAATTGTTGCATTATTAGTTTATCTCGCGTCTGTGTGCGCTTTTTACTTTGTTGATTTGAATTGTGTGCGCACACAGATGCGGACAATTGTGGTATGATATTTGGAATTTAGTCAGATTTGTTTTTTTTCGATCGATTTTGGAAATATGATTTGAATTCTGGAAGTTTTTTAGAATGGATTTATAATTTTGTTTTTGAATTTTTGGCCTTAGTGAAATATGGAAGATAATGAATGTTTGATATGTCTTATTTCAATGAGCAATATAGCAAAGAGATGTCTTTTCAGCAGTGAAACTCGTACATGTGATCGTGGCTCAACAAGATCGTTGCAAATTATTAATGGAAGTAATGTAAATGTCATAGATAAGCAAGATTTTTATGAATTCGTTTATATTTCAAAATTTCTAATTGACATTAATTCAATTTTTCAAAGTTTATCAAAGCGATTGGAAATCAACGATTTAATTTCTGTAAATCATGAAATGACAGAAGAGGAACTCCAAGATATGTTTATGAAATTTCCCCAAAAATTTAAAGATATTCGTAAATTATCTGAAACCATTTATGACATTAGCGATAAAAAGATAAACTTGCTAACTTATGAATATGATATTCTATTTAATCGAGCTCTTAAAAGGATCAACACAATTCAAATGTTTATTAGCCAAAGTGTTGAACAATTATCCAATGTTTCAAATTCAATCATGGCTCAATCTCAAGTTATTGGACACAGTTAAATGGTTTAACAAACAATGGTTTTGTACAAATAAAGCGTGTGATGCGATTAATTACAAAGAAATTCTTACGATGTGTCTTAGACGTAAACATAGTTTGTTTTGGAGACAGATTTTGTTTTCCCTTTTCATTTCCCTTTGTGTTCTCCACTCCGTCAGCCTTAGCTCTGACAGATATTGAGATATTTTTTCCTTTTTCATTTTTCAGTAAGTCGCCTTCTCCCGTGAATTCCGCTATCTTTGACAGGCTGTCAAGATTCGGCTTTTTTCCATATTTTGTTTTCCTGGAATTTGAAATTCCACTTTCATTTGTACTTCTTAATTAAAAATGACTTTTGTTTTAATTTCTTGTTTGTTTTCTTTTCTTTGATTTATCTTTCTCATTTTTAATTTCTTT
Source organism: Schmidtea polychroa (assembly GCA_959609185.1). Classification (NCBI taxonomy): domain Eukaryota; kingdom Metazoa; phylum Platyhelminthes; order Tricladida; family Dugesiidae; genus Schmidtea; species Schmidtea polychroa. The sequence goes on along the minus strand of CAUHTR010000569.1, from coordinate 64,168 downwards.
TTACTTCCGTTTTCTTTTCTTAGTTCCCATAGATCGTCCCGTTTGTCAAGACGATCTTCCCCCAGGTAATTTATTTATTTATCATGTTATTTATCATTTCGTTCTTTTTTTTCGTTCTTTTCGTTTTCGGTGATATATTTAGCTAATATATCATTTAATGAATATAATTCGTGAAATAAATCGTCAACTTGCGATTCGATGTACACGTTTAGATACGCACTTATTGCAATACAGTCATTAATATTGGGGAAAAGTTTTATATTAACTTTTTAGCATTCTCCAAAAATGTATTTCCAAAATCATACCAATCATTTAACTATTTCAATGCTCTAGTATATACGGTATTTGCTTCATTTTTAAATCGTATTTTATCGGACAGAAGCCCTAATGATTGATTTACTTTAAAACTGTCAAAGTGTTCTTCTTCCCATTTTATAAAATCATTTCTCAATTTTTTGAGAATATCATCTAATTCTGTTATGTCCGTGTGGCAGTCCAATTCAGATACAACCTGGATATTTTTGGGTTTCGTCTGGACACCCTAATGCACGTTTCAAAACCCAAACTGTAGCAACACTTAACATATGCAAATACATAAAGCAATGATAAAAATTGGAATGGAAATAATTTATAATTTAATTTTTCTTCATTTAAAATTCAACTAAACATCAATGGATTTTCCTATTTAATACATATTTTGGCACTAGTTAGAGCTATTTGAAAAAAAAACGTAGTATTAAATAAGATATGTTGTTAAAATCTCAAATGAAAAATCAAATCAAATGTGATCACTACTTCTACTTAATTTAATTTCTTTTAATGTAAATTGTGAAGAAAATAAGTTTTATGTTGCTTTAAGAGCAGGGATTATGATTTAACCTCTTAAAAATGTTAAATTGTTGTATTTTGTGTCAAACTCATTATACTTCATGCACTAAACCAGCTATATCCAACCTGCAGCCCAATTTGAACTTTTACTCTCTTGTAATAAAATAAATTCATTCAATTGTTGATTAATAATATAAAAAAAAATTAAACTTATGAATGTTATTAGTGTGAACAGTGTTGTTGTTTTATTTCCTTGTAAATCCTTGTTATATCTGATTTTATTGTTGATAATTGGATGCGCATATCTGCCGAGCAATTCAATCTATTACGATATTTCGTTTACGTAGAAGTATAATAAGAAAATCCAGTTTCGCACAAATACGTAGTAGAAAATGGTAAAAGCAGCCGTATTGCACGTTCAGCCAAAACTCTATGTTCCAAAATTAGATTTCCCCAAGATGTAGAGTCTATAGTAATAATTTACTATAGAGAAATGACAAATGACAAATAAAAATCAAGAAAACAAGATCAATAAAAAAGAATTTAGATATATAAAAGTTTGAAAGAAAATCCGTAAACATTATTAAAAGAAAAAGAAACTGCATTTTTAAAATAAAACAGTCCATAAACTTCGCACCACAAACTACTGCTGACGATTATGTTATCAGCTTGACACGTCTTTTTTCAAATTTTGTATGATAATGAAACTTTGGAAAGTCAGATAAAGATGGAGCACCAGTAACCACAAGTAGTTTCAATTGTTCTTCTGAAATATACATCGTAAGTGGTGGTTTTATAAAGTATACATTCAACCAGTCAATAACCTCACATACCTCTTGTGCATTCAATTTAATTTCTGACACCTTGAATGGCTGAACTGCAAAATTTTGACTCAATCAAGGTTTAAGGATTCGACAGATTCCTAATTTGCGGTCATGTTGACTATCATCTCTAATCAATACCAAAATGAGGTTCTGTTGATTATTAAAGTTGAAAGACAAAGATTCGACAATTTGTTTCAATTCAACTGTGAGGTACCGATATAACTGGACCGAATGTTGCAAATGATTTGCACCTTTCTTGCATGATGAGTTTGGTTTTATAAAAAACTCTATTGGTGCATAAACTGTCATTATATAGGTTGTGAGGTTGTCAAATTAGAGGATGGTTCAGACATTGATATTTACAAACGCAGTACTCTGTTTATGGTGGTCATCCACCGGGAGCAATTCAGTGTCACTGTTTCCCATTTAGATAAGCATTAACCAACTGAAACTACACTGACTAGTTTCCACTTATATCTCTAATCCGTATTGAGTGAATTCAGTTAAACATTTGACAAGTCAGCAGGTATTTTGGCAGTGAGAGACGTTTGACCAATGGTTTCGAAAGGGTACGTCGAATAATAAGATCATAATCTGACTCCATGTGTTCCTATTGAAAATAAAAAGATCCAGCACAATAAAGCCTTATTTCCAAAAAACTACTTTTCGCAATTCGAATTCACTCATTTAACAACACCGATTAATTAATTAGCTTGTTCAAATCGGAAACAATAATATATATTCTAATACTTTAAGTAAAAGATCCGACGGAAAAAATAATCGCAAATCTGATATGCAATATCTGACTTAAATTCTCGAGTTATTTCGAAATTTGCTTGATGAATTTTATTTTTGACAACAATGGCAAATTTTATTGAGTTAGTATTTCTTTTATAAGATGTTATTAACATTATTCATAATTAAAATGCAATCTTTTAATTGGTATCGCCTAATTGAATATCACTAATTTAATTATAAGATCACATTTTGATAGGGCTCCATCATGCCTGTGAAATTAGGTAATTTTTTTTTCTTACTAAAATGTAGTCTATAGGATACCAAAACTAATTCGAATAATATATTTATTTAAAGGGAAACCAAATTTAACAATCATAGAAATATCTGCTCCAGCAGTCAAGGCTACCATGAGAGCTTTGGTACCTGATCTGGCGATTGTACCGAGTTTGTTGATGAGTTCAGCTTTGGTATCGTAGAATGTCAGAGTATTGAAATCTTTATCTGGAAGAACTTTAATCATTAGCTCCTTTCGGTTATCCTAGACTAATGGGTCAGTCAAGCTCTCGTGACGAACTTTATCAAGGGAATCAATAGCATTGGAAATCAATCCTCTAATGAAGATTCCTTTGTTTGAATTGAAGGTGTTGATGATCAAGCTTATCAACTGAGAGATCTCAGCTTGGAAAGCAATGGTTTCATCTTCTCGAATATTTGACATTTTTTTAATAGATTTTAATAAGTATGGATGAATTTACAGAAATATTTTTGAATATTCAAACAATCATTTTAATTTAATTAATTCAATAATGTATTTTAAATTTAATTATTAAATTGATATATTTTTTAAGTTGAAAGTCAGAGGCACTACACACCTACAATAATTTTATTTTATATTAATTTGTATTTGTGATATTACATAAATTTGAAATTATTATACTTGGCTTTAACTTCTTGGTCGCTATCTGCCAATACTTCCTTTCCTTAAAAAATATTTATTTTAATTTTTTTGAATGTTTAATTAATTATGATGATAAAATCATTATTATAATAAAAGTTTCTTCCTTTTATCTTTTGTTTTTCAAGTATTTTTTGCAAATTATATTTTTATTTTTTAATTAACAGCATTTATCAATTATAAATTATAAAGCTGAAACATTTCTTTTATGAAGTAATTATATAATTAATTGTGTGATTAATTTCTTGAAAGGAAATAAAGTTTTCTTTCGAAAACAATGTCGAGCATATGTTTTGAATTTTTTGTCTGTTTCAAGTATTCAGTTTAGTTACTGGGTCAGTATTTATGGACTATTACGCTTTTATTATATGATGTTTTGTTTTAATTGTTATATATTTATGTTTATTATTTAATTCCTAAAATAAAAACTTTCAACAAAAACGAAACCTCATTATCTAATTTTATTTATGAAATAGGTTTTGAAATCCTGATCTTAAGATATAGTTTTATTTTTTGCTAGTGGAAAATCTCAAAATTTTAGCGAAATAATTAGAACAATTGTGTGACTTCTGGTATAAATAAACGGTAATTTCCGGTTATCTCGACATCATCAATAAAGGAACAGTTTCAATTATAAAAATCTTTTTAAACCAGCCAAGTAATTATAGTCTTAAAAACATTTACATATAGTTTGAGTTTATCCGACAAAGTATTTTGACCCCCTAAGGCAGGAGTGGCCAACCGGCGGCCCGCATGCTTTAATATTTTGAAAATACATATGTGAGCAGACATTTTCGAGAATGAAATGCAATAAGTCGTTTCACAGGGCCAGACTTACTGATGATCACGACATTGCACGACATCTTGCGCATTTCCGTGTCTACATTTGATGTTAGTATAGAAGAGCTCTCATCTGGCAAACAAGCTCAGGTTTCTCACTGAAAGACATTTGCCCTGAATAGTTAAAACGTAATGTTTTTGTGCAAGAATGTTTTTTGAATGTAAAGTTTTAAATATCTCTTTCTTTTATTTTTTTCAGTTGGTAGCTTTACGAACTGTAGTAAAAAATGTAATAATGGGCCGCCGGTAAATATTGAACAAAATTTATTGTTTATTTCATATTTTTATCTATTTTAACCAATTAGTTTTTTATGCTACATTTTGAAAATTTGCCCGATTCATTATGCTTTATAATCAGGGCTATCAAGTATAAATAGTGCCAGTTTATCCTGTACCTAAGAAGCATAATTTATTTAACATGCACGCAAATGCTTTATTGTTTTTTTAGCGGTTGTCTCAGACCCCACTACGGGCTATTACTGCGCTTCTCCTGTTCCTTAGTTGGAATTAGCACAGAAGCATTAGTTAAAAATTTACGCCTTTCAAACCTGCGGCCCGCCGCATTATTCAAAAATATTGTAATGGCCCTTTTACCAAAAAGGTTGGCCACCCCTGCCTTAGGGGTACAGGTCACATAGGGACTGGTCGTTTTTGATGAAGTCGGGATTACGGGAAAGTACCAAATAAACAATCTATAAATAAAGAGTTCCATCAATATATACATTTAATTTGTATTCCATTGAATTTTGAAAAGATATAATTGTTTGGTCAAATATTTTCTAAATTAAAAAATATCTTTATGAAATTCAGATTCGATTTAGGTCATACAAAAACAATTCAACTTGAAATAAAGACAGTTGATACAGATTTTACAGAATCACTTAGATAACTAATGCATTTAGAAACTAAGTTGAAGAATTAGTTTGAAGTTTATTGAAGGCAAAATCTTTTAGAAAGTGTATAGTTGAAACTGTAGGGCTAGAACTTGATCTTAAAACAAACATAACAGGAAAATCGCACCAATTCGAAAAAAAATTAGGAATGATTCTTGGTTGTATTTACATAGGAAAAATCACAATCAAATTAATTACGAAAGATATGACTAGTTTTTAATAAATTATCTAATTGCTTTAAACTATCAATAGAATGCGCGATGACAACCAATACACAGAGTGGTGAATCACGCGTAAAGTATTATCGTGCTGAAAATAAAATAATTTCAGAAAAAATGAATTTAATTTAATTTAAAATTGCCTGAATAAAGCAGGCAGTATCCGTACATGTGTAAAATTATTAGAATTAATGATACCTTGATTCCATAGAATTGCACAGAATGTGTTGTTGGATATCAGAGATTAGTATAAACCAGTGATAGGGAAACTTTTCATCGATTGGGCCATATGGTTCAATTTCGATTTGAGTGCGGGTCAAAAAAAATTATTTGTTAAAACATGATTAATTTATATTTTTATATATGACACAATAATTAAGTCAAAACATTTTTGTTGTTAAATATATTTTACATATATATTTGTTATAAAAAGAAAATGGAAATTAATATATTTTCATCTTGATGGCAGTTCCATACTATTCAGTTCTATTCCATACTCTGGAAATAATACAAATAAATCTTACAATTTCTAAAATTATATTGATCTTATTTTTTAGAAGAGGATGAGAAATGAAATTGTAATTGCTTTTCTATAATTTCATCGAAGTTAGGCTGTATTTGAGAATAACTTATTCCTAAAATTGAACCAAGGTAATTCTATTTCGGACTGAAGTTTTTCTGATCTTCATTGTCGAAAATACTTGTTCACCATCATTTTTTGTGCATGCAAAACCAAATTCTGGAATAACGTTTTATTCAAATTTTTATAAAATTCTAATTTTGGTACATTTGCTTCAATTCAATATTATTTTGGAACTCAATTAATTCTATTTGAAATTTGGGTTCGACTCCTTCAGCATTTACCAAAAATTGAGTTGAAAAATGTTTATATCATTTTCTCTATTTGTTTGAAATCTGCAAAACGTTTTTCAAATTCGTTATGTAATTGCGTAAGCTGTTATGCATATAGCAACGGTGGGCAAATGCGGCTCTTAGAGCCGCATGCGGCTCTTCGTTGAGTAAACTGCGGCTCATTGATAATTGAATTTTTGATAATTGAATTTGAAAATTGAATTCGATTTTTTTATTTTGAAATTTTTTCAACTGAATTTTTAAAAAAAAATTTTTTGTTGCAATTGTATTTTCATAAATGTTAAAAATTAACGAAACATTGTTTTTCACATTTTACTGCTTTTTAAAATTATTTTGCAGTAGGCGGCGCTTTGTTATAACAACGAGAGAGAAGCAATGAAAATAAATTTAGTGAAATTTAGTGAATTTTGATTAGTTAGTATTTTTGTTTGTACAATATTGCGGTCGTTTGTATATTTTAGTATAGTTTTCTATTCGTGTTTTTTGAAAAATTTGGTAAGAAGATTTTTTATGAAGGATTTTAAAATTTTAAATTAATTAAAATTAAATTTATGTCTTTTTATTATTTTGTTTAAATTTCAGTAATATAAGTTATTCAAATTTATTATTACAATGACCTCAGAAAACATCAAAAAACGAAAATACAAACAAGAAAATAGAACTTTTCAAGAAGAATGGACAGAAAAGTTTTTTTTTATTGACAATAATGGTAAATCGTTGTGTCTTATTTGTAAAGTTACAATTTCCAACTACAAAGTAACCAATTTACGTCGACACTATGAAGTAAGTCATCCACACTTATCAATTCAATATCCACTCAATTCAAAATTGCGAACAGAAAAACTTAAGTCATTGCAATCAGGGCTTCAAAACCAACAAGGACTAATGTCTTCTTTTAGTCGAGAAGATGACAGTGCCAACGAAGCTAGTTTTTTGATAGCTTGGAATATAGCTCGTGCTAAACGTACATATGGAGAAGGTGAATTTATTAAGAGAAACTTGGAAGAAGTGATTAAAGTTTTGGATCCGGATAACTCAAAACTACATAAATTGATCTCACGTATTCCTATGTCACGTCGTACAACTGCGCGTCGAATTGGCCAAATTAGCGAAAATGTTGAAAATAATTTGATGTGTGATTTAAAAAATTGTACAGCATTCAGTTTAGCTCTCGACGAGTCTACTGACATTCAGGATGTTCCACAATTAACCGTTTTTGTCCGCTTTGTATCTTCTGACGTAAAAGTAAAGGAAGAAATTTTAGACCTATTAGCTCTTAAAGAAACAACTCGCGGTATCGATGTCAAAACTGCGCTTGATGTAGTGATGGACAAGTTTGAATTGGCGCGTGATAAACTTGTAAGTGTTGCGACAGACGGAGCGCCTGCAATGATGGGGAAAAATCAAGGTCTCATTGGTCTTTTAAACAGAGATCAAAATATTCCTCATTTCTTATCTCTTCAATGCATAATTCATCGCGAGCATCTCATAGCGAAGTACTTTAAATACGAAAATGTGTGGAAGATTGTTTTGAAGATTGTGAATTTAATTAGAACAAATGCCAAAACACATCGTCAATTTAAAAACTTTTTAGAAGAATTAAGATTAAATGATGAAACAGATGAATTGCCCAATGATGTCTCCTTATGGTGTATTGTTAGATGGCTGTCAACTTACAATGTTTTGGACCGTTTTGTGGAACTCCTAAATCCTATCATAATATTTACCAAAGAAAAAGGAATAGCATACCCAGAATTAGAAAATGAAACTTGGCTTTCTGACTTAATGTTCCTTACAGACATTATGGAACATTTGCAAATATTAAATTTGGCTTTACAAGGAAAAGAAAAGATAATTATTGATTTGTCACAAACGTTATTTAGTTTTGAAGATAAACTTCGGCTTTTTGTGAACGATCTTAGGTCGAAAATATTTAATCATTTTCCACGAATAAAAGCTAATAAAATTGATATCACAGAAGAAAAAGTAAACGAATACAGTGAAAAATTGGAAGAATTGCAAGCGGATTTCAAATGTAGGTTTGAAGATTTGAAAAGTTTTAAATCTACATTTGCATTTTTTGTGAACCCATTTATTTGTGATATTATTGAAGATGGATTTCCAATTTCTGAAGTAATACTTGTTAAAAAAGCGGTTGGGGAATTGGAGTTATTAGATATGAAAGAGGACCAGGCTTTGCAAATGCACCATAAAGTTACTTCTATAATTGAATTTTGGAAACTCGTACCAGAGGCAAAATATCCACACTTAAAACAAGCTGCTTGCCGTCTAATTTCAATTTTTGGTACAACATATTGTTGTGAATCTTTGTACTCCACAATGAAGTTCGTGAAGTCGAAATATCGTTCACAGTTGACCAATCAGCATCTTACAGAATTGCTGCGAACAGCTTTAACAAAGTATACACCAAATTTCAAAGATTTGACCAAAAGTCTTCGTTAATTCAAGAAATTTTATTACTTTTATGTTTGTTACTTAAATTTTGAAATAATTGTTTTTAATAGCGTTTAAGTCTTTTTTAATCAAATTAATGAAATAAAAAAAAATATGTAGTTCACTATGGTGGCTCTTTAAAAAATAAATTGTCGGAAAATGTCTCTCATTGAACTCATGCGTGCCCACCCTTGGCATATAGTTTTAATTTATTATTAGTAGGATTTCTTGTTAAAAGTTTAGGAAAATGAGTTAAATTATTTTTTAGGAGCTGATTTTTGCATAGTACTTGTTGGACCTTAAAAGCCTTTATATTATATACATTAGCACGTCAATAAATTGGTATTTCCTTTGAAGTTTTATATTTAGTTTATTTAAATAACTAAAAAAATCAGTGAAAAAAGCGAAATCTGAAATCCAGTCATTATCTTCAAACATTAAAAAACTTTTCTTTTTTATTAGTTTTTTCGAAAAACAAAATGGTTTAATCTTTTAAGTGCCAAACCCTTTAGAACACCTAACCTGCACTTAACCATCGCACTTTTGTGTAATAAATCAGTTCGGAATATTCAGCATCTACAGATTGTAAAAAGTCTTGAAATTGTCTATGATTAAGTGCTTTGGAACGTATAAAATTGATAACAGATAGAATAATTTCAAGTACTTCTTTCACGTTAAGAGCTGCGTTGCATAAAGCGTCTTGGTGAATTATACTATGTAGAAACACGACTAAAACTTCTGGATATTCTTTCTTGAAAGTTCCTTTGAAACCATTATTTTTGCCAATCATATTTGTTGCACCATCAGTTGTAATATTAACTAACTTATTAATATTTAAATTTAAGGACGTTATGCTCTTTTTGAATTCTCTGAATATATCTGAACCTGTAGTTGTTCCTTTTATAGATTGTAAAGAAAGTAGCTCTTCTGTGATATCGAAATTCTCATTTACACCTCTAATAAATATTATTATTTATACTTAAACAGATGTTGAAAGTACATTCTGATGCTCATTTTCTCCTGTTTTAACAGTCATCTTTGATTGTGAATTTCGTCGAAGCTTTTTATGATTATGAATCCGTAATTATCTACAGTTTGGAATGGAATTAATCAAAATACCCTCCAATACCACGTGAACAGCATGTCTGAAAGAATAATTCAAGTTATTCGTAATGAAAGAGGTGTCACTGACCATTAAAAATAAATGTTTTTAAAAAAACCTATTATTTTGTCTGTCTCATTTGTCAATTGTATTATTTGACGACAGGGGCTAAAATTATGAAACGCTTGAAAAATCGTTTTTCCAAAAATTTTCTTCCAATAAATGTACAAGAGAAAAAAATGAAATATGGAAAGTTAGAAAAGTCGGCTGATAATTGGAAAGATACCCCGGCCTACCAAAAGTCTACAGTCAGGCAGTTATTTACATTTTGTATAATATAAACATTACAAGCTTTGTGATACCCAGTGCAAATCCCAATAGTAGACTAGTTTCAAGCTTTTGGCTCTCATCAGTACTATGTTAGACAAATTATTCAAATTATTCAAGACACCCGTAAAAAAATATCTAAATTGTGTTTTTATTCGTTTTTATTCGTTTGTTCATATAACTAATTTTATTTTAATAATACTTTCGTGATTTCATTGTATTATTTTGTATTATCTAAATTTTATTTTGTCTACTCATAGTCATAAAATTCATACACAACACGCACCCCGATTGTTCCGCCACATTTTTAACGGTGACTCTATCGGGCTCTCCAGATTTCCTCACACATACACACCCACTAATACGAATATAATATAGGTTATATATTACACGTATAGAATACAATATCACCGAAATAACACATATAGAATATAATACACCGAAACTTCCGGCTATAATATGTTGGTATAACCCGCGCACTATAGGCGCTAAAATAAGGTTGTAATTGTTTAATAAATATCCCGATAGGGTAATTTCCATAAATTATAGGCGGAACACTACTCGAAAGTTTCAAAGAGAATAAAGGCTTAACCAAATTCAAAGGTTGAAAGGTCAAATACTAAGGGTGACGCTGCCCAAACATTTGAAAATCATCAAAGACTTAGTTAAATACAGAAGAGATCCAGGAATAAATTATCGAAACGGGGAATAATGGCAGACCTGTGCTCAAATTTCTAAAGATGATAACATTGATTAACATTTGAGAATGAGGATCATGTGAAAAAAGTCTTCAAAGAACAATAATCCTAGTAATGAATATATAATGAAAACACTCCCTGCGTGCTAAAAGAAAGAAATTAGTTTTATTCGTATATATGCAGATTTCAGAAGACTTAATTCAGTGATAAAGAAATTTTCATTTTTAATGCCGGATACGTAATTATTATTATATTGCCCAGACAGGATTAAAAATATTTTCATCAATCTATTTAAGAAAAAGTATTATAAAGTTGAATTAACACAAAATTTAAGAATAAAATAGTTTTCAGTACAAAATATGGACAATTCGGTTTTAATAGTCAAATATTTATTAATGAAAAGCATACAATTACATAATTAATATGTGAGAAATAAATACAGTAGAGCTACTGTATCGGGGGGGTGAATTTTCTTGTCTGCCATTTCAACGATGTTGGTACAATCATCGTGACGCGTTCTGTTATTGTGATTGGTAGAAGTCTCGATGATATTCATAGGTCTTCCTTGATCCTTTTATAACTCGTTCGATCATTTTTATTTTTGCTGGTAGATATTCTTCATATTTGATGCCATAGTGATGTCGCTGAAGATGTCACTGTTCCGTTTGTCACAAGTTCCAAGTGAACACACAACGAATGTATCTACTGTTGAATGTATTCTGGTTTTATCTTGGATCTCTTGGGGAAGCTTGCGGTATTTGTTTTGATTTTTCGTCCTTGAGGCTTTTATTGTGATATTCTTGTCAAAAGGGTACTTGTTATATATGAATCACTCTCGCTCCTAGGCCCTGTATATGATCATGATCTTCTTCTTCATTCGGACGACAATATCTGGCTTAAGTATCTCATTTGCGTCACCATTTGGAGTATCAATAACTCTTGCAGCATTTCAGAAATACATGTACTAACCATTAGAAGGATCAAATTTTAGACATGATATGGTTTATCTAGATTCTAGATTATATAATAACCCTTAACGGTCGTAAGTCACCTCTGACGTGACAACAATATATACAATATACAAAGGTTACATCTGATAAGGGTTAATAAATGTACTAAATCAATAGGTACACGATAAAATCAGTTGTGATAAATCATAGTCTATCCGTTGCCTGTCAAATGGGAACATGAACTGGAGGTCCAAATGAACTTGGAAAGACTAGCGGCGTATGACACGTATTACGACGCATTTTCTTTGTCTCGCGATCATTGATTGTGGTTTGCGATATGGCGAAGACTGAAGTCAGGAAATACTCGAAGCGTCGGCAAGAATCTTTGAAGAAAAGCTTCGGAAGAGACAATCCCAATCTGAGGTGTCGGTGGATAATAGAACAAGCGTCCGTTCACAAAATTGTGTCCTGCAATTGCTGATGATTCCTGGGATGATCTACTTTCTGCATATGCATTTTATTCTTCAGAGCTAAGCTCAGAAGAAGAATTTTCAACACAAATACTTCAATTGCATTTGGACAGACCACCTTCATCTGCTATCGAGGCTTTGGATATTGTGCCAAGCAGGTTTCAGAATATCCACACTCCTCTTCGCATTTTAATTATTATCCCAGTCACCACAGGCACTCCTGAAAGATCATTTAACTCCCTAAAGTTGCTGGAAACCTTCCTCAGAAATCAAATGAAAGATGAAAGATTAACAGGTTTGACATTGTTATACATTCACCAAGATATGCAAGTGGATACCGTTGTAGTAATCGATTGTTTTGCTGCGCTTAACAAATACTCGTCGGATTGAATGATTGAATAATATTGTGCTATGTGTAGTGCCATCCTGCTTAAAGGGTTTGGGAGGGCCTCTTGAAAAATTTTGCTACGGATGGGTTTTATAGCATTTGTATATAACTGATAAACGCATTTTTAGAGTTATATTTCTTACGATTATGATGTGAGAATAGCTTTACCAGTCTCAATCAATGGAACGCGTTAGAAGTTGTTTTGCATGATATAACCTTGTTTTGGCCACCATTGTAGTTACACGACTTAATAAATACTTTTTAATCATTATTTTGTATTAATTTCAATGAATTAACAAGGACGTACCGAATTTTGCATATTTCTCAATAATATTATTTCCAAGAAAATAATATTGACACAAATACCACTTAAAAACTTTTTTTATCCAGGTATCCATGTGAAACATAAAAATTCATCAAAAAAGTTGTTTTAACGAGGCATCAGTGAGTAAAACCAATTTACTATGAAAAAGAATTTTCTCAAAATATTATAACGACATTCAGAGGTGTCCGGATCGCGCCAGGAGAGGATTCATAATACTCTCTTTTGGAACTTTTTTTTTCATTGTGTTGTATAGTGATAATGTCTTTCCCAATTTGTGTATTAGTCTGTAAATTCTTTTAACAATTGTAATATCAATAGTCAATTTCGAGAGTTCCTTCCGTAAGCTGAAGCTCATTCTTTCATATCTAATGGTGTCGATGAGATAAGATCGTCTCTGTGATCAGTATAGACAATGAAACAGTTGAAAAGATAGACTTTAATGCTATTTTTGACAATTTTGCGGACATAAAGGTTAGCAGTGTCGGATGGTACTATTTTGGCGCCTGGAGCAAACTTCTTGAAAAGGCGCCTATATTGTTAAAGTCTAAATTTGATTTTTCGCCAATAAAGAGACAGTTTCAAAGCAATGTGAAAAATTTGAATTTTGTTCAATAAAAATTTAACATTATTGTAATAATATATATATATATATAGAGGAAAAGCGCTCAAAAATGCAAATTTATCAAAATATAGATTATTATGTAGAAATACGTGTTATAATAACAGTCAGTATGATAGTTTTGTTGAGAATAATTATTCTTCAATTTGATCGAAAAGGCGCCTTTTTTTCAGTGTGATTCTGGCGCCTGGTGCGGTCGCTCCCTCGCTCCACCCATAGATCCGGCCCTGAAGGTTAGAAAAATCAATTTAGTATGATGAATTTTTGGAATGGGCGCATTGGGTAGCGGTTGACATATACTAATTGTTGGTAACATTTTTTTGTTATCGTTGTAGCAGTTAAAATTTATTTTTCTTCAAATTTTCTTTCTATGTTGTATTTTTGTGGTGATAGTTTTATTTTGTCTTATTGCGCATTGACTACTTATTATTTTTCACTCCAATGTTTCAGTGACACTGGGGCGTAAAATTTACACCTTGTACTCGGACCACGAATACCTAACAAAAAATGCGTTAATATTAATTATTTTCTTCATCATTAGAATAAGGTAGGTCTCGACCATGGGCACTTGCCCCCTTGAATTTCTCAAACCATTCTATTTTTCGATTAATTTAAACACGTTTTAATAGATGCGCTCAAACAATGTTGGAAAAATCTAAGACAAAAATAAATTAATAAAAAAATTTAATTTAAAGAGACTTCCTGGTTTTTTTAATGTTATTTATTATATCTGGAAATCAATGATTTCAAATCATCTTATTTGTAAAAATACTTTCAATATTAACTGACGTTCTGGTTTTAAAAAGTGCTCTATTTTGTAAATTAATGAGAAAAAAGTCCTATTTTGTATAATGACCCAAATATTTATTACACACATACATTTTTTTTTCAACTCTCTTCCCCCCTAGAAAAATTCTCTACTTGTTAAAAAAAATATTTTTGCCCCCCCCCCCCACCCTTGGAAAAATTCCTGCGGACGCCCATGGTCTCGACACAACAAAATCATACAGGAGCCAATTTCAAAATTATTAAAATAGAGTGAACCACAAAAAATTATCTGTTTTACCTAAATATACAAATTTAAATATTAATATAACAAATACATAATTGGCAAAATATGACAAATTCAAATATTACCATAAAAATATATAACACTGAATTGTTTTATTAGAGCGAAGTCGAAAAATTTTTCCTTGCATGAAGTTATACTCCAAGTCACATGCGGCTTAACAGGAATTATTGTTGCCAGAATAATTGCTGGTGATGGAATTAATTCAATATTTCGGTGACATCAGTTGGGTTTGGTACACCACTGAGAATATTGGCACTGTAGAACACTGTCCCGACTGTAAATCAAAACTTTGTCCCACTCCGTTTCAAAGACTATTATACAAAAGAATGAACGAGAGAACTAAAACTTATGTTTATGTGGTTATTTTATGAACATGATTTTTTGTAACATAATATTATTATAATTATTTTTATTTTTATTCCGTATGTTCCTACTTTATTAATAAATAATTCAATTTCTTTGATTAAATTTCAAATCTCTCGTGCTGAATTGTCCAGCTTGGACTTGCACAATTGCGCTCTCTACATTACTGAAAACAATGATGATTATTCTTAATGTTTTATTGACATTTATTAGTCGATTACCGAAATATTTACACATAAACATGTTGTAGGTTACATTAGACCAATCAAATTCCATCTAGAATTCATAAATAAAACTTTAATAAGCAATTAACCAATAAAATTGGCGTTGTTGTGTGTAAATATGCATTTGCTTTGACATCAATTTCATCTGAAAACTTTACGATAAAAATTATGATTCTGATTGGTTGATTTTTTTCTCTATTCAATAAAAAGATTTATTGATTTACAATGCCTAATTATAATATTTTTTGTCCATAATTCCTAAAGATTTTTGGAATATTATTCTAACTTTACTGATTTTATGTTAGACTTATATTTTGTGCAATTTTATTGCATTATTTATTATTATCTGAAATTTCTAGTTACTGATAAAAAAATGGTAAAAAATTGCATTCAGTTATTCATTTATATATAAAACATTTTATGATAATTTTATATGTTAGAAATGGTTTACTAATTAAGGAAAAGCAGTTACAGCTTTATTCATTCCAGTATAAGTCAATATGGTGTACTGAAACCACCATAAAAATAGTTAAATTACCATGAAAAATATTCCCAACAAGAGTCATATGGGCCCTTAGAAGGCTACAAGATAATTTATATGGAATCTAGATAATAGTTCTTTTTACCTGGGTGTACTATTCGAATCTCTTATGAAAATGATGACCACTTTCCGAGGGATAAAAGAGGGGGTTACTGAAAATAATAGTACAGCGTTAGAATTAGTAAGCTATTAAATTCATAATAAAGAAACGATGCATTTAAAATTTAGTGAAATTTTATAAGAATTCACCAAATAAACGCAATCAAAATCTTGTTTTATGTTTAAATTTATAGATCAGAGAAGTATCTAGGGGGTAGGGTATAGGGTTATTTGCCCCCCCCCCATCAGATAAATTATAGATTACCAAATATAAATTAGGGGTGAAATATTTTAATAAAACCTTTATTTTGGTTTCGTTATGAGAATTGTATGAGAATAAAAAAAACAATGTATATTTTTAGTTAAGTCTTTTCAAATCCAAGACAGCGCATTGAGCCAAACATTTCTGACCTTGTATGAGTCTTTCAACATTTCTTACATTTCTTGCATACAATTTCTGCTAAATGAAATCCCATTGTCCTTTGACTGGTTGAATTAAGCCTAAATTTCATTTCTGGTAGTAATTTTATCCAGTTCTTATAAATTTAATCTTTTAAGGAAATTCGGATAAGTTGTCTTATAATTTTGAATTTGCTTCGAACGATTTTCTACTATCACAATGTTTAAGCTTCGGTGCTCCATATTGTCTTGATGGTGCACTCAATTATTTGTAAAAACTGAATTGATACATTATTACCAATATATATTTTTCCATGAATTGTGGTTTTTAAAGGTCCAAAAAAACAATAAAAATAGTCTAAAAAAAATTTCAGTTTTTGTGATTAACAATAATAATAATGATGAAAATATATAAATAACTATAATATTATTATAAAAATAATCAAAAATAATTATAATAACATAAATTTAAAAATATAAACTAATAATAATAATAATAATAATAATAATAATAATAATAATAATAATAATAATAATAATAATAATAATAGTAATAATAATAATAATAATAATAGTAATAATAATAATAATAATAATAATAATAATAATAATAATAATAATAATAATAATAATAATAATAAATAAGTAAATAATCATATAACATTTTATTTATAAAGTCAATTTTAGATGAAAACAAATACAATATTTTGAATATCATAAAGGTTTATGTAATGGTTTCAATCTTTTTATAATCGCCATATATTTTATGACTTTCCTCATTTGGATTTTGATTATTATATTCATCTAGGGTGGACCTGACGAATTGTTCCGACAAGTTTGTATAATATTTATTTGGCTCTAATTTATCAGGATCGACATCATTTATGGGATTCTGTCCATTGCTGCTACTGTTATTGGTATTGTTGTTATTGTTAATATTGCTATTATTAGTCGTGGTATTTGGGTTCGGATTTGTATATTCCGTTGGAATTTCCATATTAGACAATGAAAACAAATTTGAGTAATATAACTTGTTACAGTTGACATTTGACGGAACGTTATCACTATCGAAATTTCTCATTGAAGTGGGATTATTCAATCCGTAATATGCGGCAGCGGCGGCTGCTGATAATTCGGTTTCTTGATCTAATCCCACGCAACTGTTATTGTAGGCGTGACCCATTCGACTCAACGATGACATATTGTCATTTCCCAATGTCGAATAGTTTTGCAGTTGATTCGCTGCAATAGTTTTCGGAATGAAATCCAAATACGACGGCCGATAACAGGAATTATTTCCGCTTCTATCAGAATTCAAAAAGAGTGAGTTGTATTTTTCTGACCGTCTTTGCCACATGTTTCTGAGCATTTCTGAGTTGTAAAATCCTTCATTTGAGTTGGTTTCATTGTTGAAATTTTTGTTGATAAAAGAAAAACTTGATCGACTGAGACCGATATCGGATTCGTCTTCAGTTGATGGATGGTTGATATTGTCGCTAGTATTTGAATGGTTGCATTGGGTGTCGGAGTAAGGATTCATTCGGTTTCGACTTTTTAAAGACGATTTGATAGGGTTTTTGATCTATTAAAAGAAATGGTAATTGTAAAGAAAGGTTTTTACTAAATCCTTCTTACCAAAGAATCTAGTTGTTGTTCATTGTAAGAAAGGTGATTGGAATCAGACTCAGTAGAATTGTTTTTTGGTCTTGATTCATCTATTGAGGTTTTAATTAAAGAACTTTTGCTGGAATGAGACAATTCTGGTTCCATTTTCAAGCAAGATGAAACGTTTGTTGTTGATGAAATCGTTGTTGATGTTTTTGATGATGTATTATTGCGAGACATTGAACCGGGAAGTCTTGTGGAGACTGGGGTTGAGCGTATATTCGAGGTATTGTGATTGTTTATATTTCCCTAGATAAAAAATTTGTTATATATTTGTTTTTTAAAAAATATTTAATTAATAAGTTGTTTTAATGCTGTTTGAGAAAAAAACATAAATTAACTATGTGAGGCGAGGATCTTTAGTGTCGTAATAATAAATGTATTTCCTTGCGTTTCAAATAATAGATGGAAATCATTTCATCAAAATGTCGAACATGGAAATGAAATTATTTCAATTTCTCGATTCTTCCGGTTTATAAAAATCGATTTCGATTAAATATATTGATTAAAACAAATTAAAATAAATGATTATTAAAATTAATTTCTCACCGATACAGATCCTATAGTTCGCTGTTTGTTTTTTTGTCTTTCTTTTGCTCTGCGATTTTTAAACCAGACTTGAACTCGGGACTCTGGTAAGTTGATTTTCGAAGAAATTTCATCTCTCAAAAATATATCTGGGTAACGATTCTTTTCAAAATGGAGTTCAAGAATTTCCAACTGTTGTCGAGTAAATGTTGTTCGGTCGCGACGAGTTTTTTTCACTTGGGCACCTACTTGAAATAAGTTCATTTTTATTTCAAAATTCCAAATATAATTCAAACCTTGGTAAAGAGCTGGATGTTGATTCAAATAACTCTGTGGAGAGCCTCCAAAACTTGAACCATTAGCGGCAACCATTGCCATGGTGTTTGCAGCAGCTGCCATTGCACTAGCACCGAATCCTCCAACTGGTGATCCTATCATGTTGTGATAACTGTTGGACCAATATGGGTTATGCTGATATGCAGTATTCATTCCTGATCCGTAACGTTCCAATGTGTTGATCCCAGCAACGTAACAACTACCAACGTTTAAATTTGGTAATCCAATAGTTGAAGTTGACTCATACGACGAATATGGAATAGTTGTTGAATTCAAGCTTGGATAATATGGAGACTGATGCATTAAACTTGAATTAATATCTTGGGAGCCATAGAGGGGAATTTGTGGCGTTAATGATTTCGACACAAGATATGCTGCGTTTGGCGATGGTGGTAGAAACATTTCTCCTTCTCTAAATCTCTGTGGAGAAGCAGAGATAACCTTCACAAAAAAACACAGGTCAATTATCAATTGAAAATCGTCATCTTCCAACTATATACCTGAACAGATTCACAAGAGTAATATGGAAAATGAATGGAATCTGAAGAATGATTATTTTCTGCCAGTTTGGATGTCGATTAAAAACAATCTGTAAAGAAAAAAGAAATTTATAATTATAAAAAACAAAGTGTCTAAAATCAATTATTTTTTCGACAAACCGAAATAAAATGGCAAATTGAGTTGGAGATTATGCGAAATTGTTAATAATAATAATAATAATGATAATAATAATAATAATAATGGACTTGAATAAAACCACTTATTGCACCGCCGATAATGGTCAATTTATGGAATCCGGCCCATGAGGATTTCTTCGGCAGACTGGAGATGCGAAAGCAGATTCTCTAATCTGTAGCAATAAATGGGGATTTTAGAACAAGGTATTTGTCTTTCCTTTAATTGCATGCTGTCGTAACGCGTAATTGATTACATAATTTGTAAAAAAACGCAATTAATATCAAAATATTTTGTGAGAAAAAAAATATTTTTATTATTATTATAATTATAAATTTTTTTTATTAATTATTATTATTATTATTATTATTATTATTATTATTATTATTATTATTATTATTATTATTATTATTATTATTATTATTATTATTATTATTATTATTATTATTATTATTATTATTATTATTATTATTATTATTATTATTATTATTATTATTATTATTATTATTATTATTATTATTATTATTATTATTATTATTATTATTATTATTATTATTATTATTATTAGTTTGAATATATAGATAATTTGAGATTAAAAATATTATGGCAATATTTTGAGCTTACAAGTCACATTCGATAAGTGGTCAAAAAACGTCAATTATCCTTTTTTGATATTAAATATTATTTAAATTGTTTCGACGATTTGTTGAATAATCCTACATAAGCGAAATTAATACTAATAATGAAGAACATGAAAATCTTGATTTCTCAATGACGGCTAAATGGGAAATCCAACTTCCCGAGAGATCGAAATGTCCATGGAACACTTTTAAATTTGACATTGCACTCTCATCCCATGGGGTTAAATGATATTCACAAAAACATGATAATGAATGATAAGGGTACTTGTAAATTAATTAATATAAAATAATCATAATAATCATAACAATAATAAAAATAATAATAATAATAATAATAATAATAATAATAATAATAATAATAATAATAATAATACTAATAGTAATAATAATAATAATAATAATAAAATTAATAATAATAATAATAATAATAATAAAATTAATAATAATAATAATAATAATAACAATAATAATAATAATAATAATAATAATAATAATAATAATAATAATAATAATAATAATAATAATACTAATAATAATAATAATAATAATAATAATAATAATAATAATAATAATAATAATAATAATAATAATAATAATAATAATAATAATAATAATAATAATAATAATAATAATAATAATAATAATAATAATTAATGAAGTAATAGAAAAAGGTAACACTACTAATCAATTGTCAAAATCTTCTAAAATTAAATCAATTAAAATTAATTAGATAATTAATTTAGAAAATTAAATTTTGAGTTTAGAAAAATTCAATTATGATATATATTTTATTTTTATTGAATGAGAACTGGAGAGAAAGATAAAAAATTTGTGGAAAATTTTAAAAATCAAAGTTGATAAGCTGATTTAGGAAAGAATGTGGAGAATAAAGAAAACATTTTTTTTTCGAGGTTAGTGTTATAATATTTTATTAATTCTCAAAATCAATAGGATTATCAACTTACTGGCTCTGTATATATGTCTCGTATTTCAGAAGGATTATCTGGTAGTCTTCAATGGAGTAGTAGTTGCTGGATAAGGTTGGGTTAATACAGCACTAATCTCGTAATATATCAGATCAAATCTCGGATGTTGAGGTTCTTCTGACTAAGCTACTTTTGGTGGATTAAAATGTTGGAGCTGTCAGGGACTTATTGAAATATTAGATCACAAAGCGCGGATTACTGGTAGAAATACTATTGCATTGAATAGCAGCTACTGGTTTACTGTCATTGGTTAATCCTACTGTGGAAATCGTGTTTTCTCTCTCTTCCCATTCAACCGAGTTTTTCGTTTGAGCAATGAGGCAGAGATTTTCCACCTATCCATTGAGCTTAGTGAGCGATAGACTGGTTGCAGAGCGAATCACAGAACAGCTCTCCTCTTTCTCTCGTGTCCCATGTCGCATAAATCACAGAGGCTGCAAAAAACAACAGCAAAACACTGAAGCAATCTACTAATTGATTATTCTTTTTCAGTGCCGGAATAATTATTTCAATCAATAATCTTTCATTATTTTTATCATTTTTTTTTGATTTATCTTTCATTAATTATATTAATATTTTCTTTACTAATACTCAAATGTTGACATTTCAGATAAACTCCCGAACATTACTTCTCGTTTCATGTTACACACAGTTCTGTTGATTAAAACAAATAATTAGCTTTTAATTAAGACAATTTAATAATAATTATTATAATAAATAGTCTTTTTTAAGACTTGATAAATAAAATAAATTATCAATTTAAAAAAAACATTAATAAAACCAACGAAAAAGCAATAAAATAATAATAATAAAAACATGGAACAATCAAGCGATACTTCATGATTGCAATCATCAACATATATATTACAATGGCTCTATTTGGTCTCCCCCGACGGTGAAATGATGACAGAGTGTAAATCCCTTTACCTAGTAAGCTAAAAAATATACAAAAATAATTTTTATAAAACAGTTTTAGAATTAAAACATCGTAAAAATGTTACTTTTTTATTGTTATTATTGATAAATTATAGTTAGTTATAATAATAATTAAATAAACATTTTAATTGTAATGAGTGTGCATTGAATCGCTTGTATTTGACATTCATCACATGATAAGTATGTGTGTGTATGTTTCAAGCAGTGCATGCATTTTTCTGTTTATAGCAGATTGAATTCTTTAATACTAAAAATGAGTTTTAGAAAATATTTTCAAACTTTTTAACTTTAATTTTAAATTTTATTTTTTTACAACAATGTCTGACCTTTATTTTTTTTAAATCAAAAAAAAATGTTTTGAAAAGTCGAGTGAAATATTGAGCTACCCAAAACGAGAATTTGCGTCACAGAGTAAAATTCAAATTTCAAAGTTCTTCAATTTCTTTACTAGTTCTTTGTTAATTTATAATATTGGATTTTATTCTGTGACAGCAATATTTGATTTTTTTTCATTAATTTAGGATAACGGGCATTCATAATATCTCCAACTGAACAATCAATACAAAATTCTGCCAAACAAACATTCTGACTATTTTCAAAACTCTCCTTTTCATCTTCAGTGTTCAAATTGATATTTTCCAGATCATTCCCATTTCGGAGTACTTTTAAAGAAATAAATCCTCTGTTCATCAAATGTAACTATTATTTTAACCTTTCGGTGCTTAACACCTTACATTTATTTTTATTTTACTAGGTGCCTACTTACTTCACTTATCCATTGGACTTGGGGGTGTTTACAAGTTTAATATAAGCTATTTAAATGATATGTAAACAAATACAGAAATTGACGAGCATCTATAGGCATCAGCATCAGTAAAGGGTTTAATAAAGCTATAAGGTATTCTTTCAGGAATTTCCAAATGTTGCTTTAAGTCTTCATGGTTTTATATTGACTTTCTTGAGCTTCAAAGGTTGATACAAAAATTAATGAAAAATATCAATTTTAGGGATCATTCTCCAAAAACTTTGGGTGGGATTGTTTATAAGTCTGTCAATTGTGGTCACTTACTGGACACAATGTTTTATGAATTTCACAGTAGTTTACCATCAGAGTGTAAGCAACATAATTTTGTTAAGAACACCTTTATCATGTTTCATATTTCAAAAAAATTTAGACCATTTCCATGATGATACGGAAAAAATATTTAGATTGCTTGCAAAATTACAAGAAAATGACTTTTGATTAGACTATGAATCAGTAAATATATCGATGTTTTTGATATTCACTGATTTATAGTGAAGCTTTTTAATAAATACAATGTCAATGGAAAAGTAATCAGCCTCATTCTACAGTTCTCTATCAATTTTGCTGCATATTTGGCATTGTAACACAGATGAGAGAGTATTAATATGATACTTAGCTTGTTTTCGGTAGTTTTCCTCACAGCCGTATTTTCCAGTCTTCGAATACAATTTTGCACGTTCCTACCTGCAGTATAATATGCAATATATTTATGCAGACCGAATAAAATAAAAATATTTCAATATTTTTTACAAAGACTTAAATTCAAATTAGTTGATTTGAACAGCCAGTCCGACTCACTAATCGCTTAAACTGTGACCATTGGTGAACACGAAGCCTTGAATTGCGTAACACGCCTGTCCACCGATGAACAAGCGGAGCTGAATGTATTACAATTGCTTATGTAATCCATTGTCGATGAAAAGCTTGCATGAATAGCAATAGGTTGTGGCACTCAATGAAGATATATTAGTCAGTCTCTTTTACATATTTATCATCAGAAAAAATATTGTTTCTGTGTGAATCTTATATGATTTCCATAATTTCTACCATTAAAAAAGTCAGATCCTACGTTTTGTAATGAGATGTTTTGTATAAAGTATTCTATCAACTCTTGAATAACAATTCCTTCAGTTAGATTACTTAATTTTAGAGCTACCTTTTCTGAAGTTGTATAAGGGGTCTCAATTTTTGGATCATCTGCATGAAGCTGACATATGGCCACCATTTTTTATTTAGAACTAATAATGTCTTAAGTAGTAAACTTATTGTTATTGAATCTATCAATTAGGAAAGTATTTTGTTTAAGGTACTGTAGGAACTGTAGGAACCATTGCTGTAGGTGATGTTAGACAAAAACAAGCGGGCTTCTATGGGACAATGGTAAGGTGGAGGAGTACTCTATTGAGAGTAATTTCCAAATTTCTATATTGCTTACTGACGAATAAATTAGTATAAATTAAGTAAAGATATTTGATATATAGACATCTAGAAATGAAGGTGCCAATGAATTATGGAGGTCTTTAAAAGGACTCCGTGAAAGGTATACCAACATTCATTTAATCCGGCAATGCTTGATCTTTCTTTTAATTCAAATTTGGCATATCTTCTTCTTAAATGGCATAAAGCAACGATCTTTAAGGTCTTTTTTGTTTTCTTAGGGTGATATTTTAAAGAGGACATTTGTGAAAATCCAAAAGGAGAGCACAATAGTGCTAGAAAGATTAAAATTATTAAAAAATAAAATTAATTGAAGATTAGTGAATATAAAAAACGAAAAAATGACCAGAAAAATTGAGCATAATAAATATAACAAATACAAAAAAATTTCTTTTTGTTTTTATTTGGTGTAAACATTCCTTTGAAAAAACATTAAATTTTTGTAACCAATTTTTACATAAATGATAATTTCAATTTAGAAATTAAAAATCTTGTCACACATCTCCAAATGGGTTTTGTATGTTTTTAAAAAAATTTAAAAAAATATTTTAAAGTCTAAATTTTTTATTTAATATATATCAAATTTATTTGAAAAAGGCAGTGCCGAAAATTTGTGAATATCAGAAAAACATCGATATATTTACTGATTCATAGTCAAGCCTCTTTTATAAATACAATGTCAATTGAAAAGAAATCGGTGGTGAAATTTGATAAAAGTTCTTATAATAATAATAATTAGGTTGAAGAAAAATATTGGAGAAAATCTAACCAATTTTATTATTATAAAAATATAATTATTTGTATATTTTTCGTATCTTTATACAAAGTGAAATAT
Organism: Schmidtea polychroa; assembly: GCA_959609185.1. Taxonomy (NCBI): domain Eukaryota; kingdom Metazoa; phylum Platyhelminthes; order Tricladida; family Dugesiidae; genus Schmidtea; species Schmidtea polychroa. The sequence goes on along the minus strand of CAUHTR010000569.1, from coordinate 39,124 downwards.
TTTAAAAACTTGTATTTTTTTTGTTCAGGGAAAATAATGATTAAATGAAAGACCTAAAAGAGTTTTAAAACTTATCCATGTTCTATTTTGGAAATCTCTCTTCATTTCCATCTTAAAAACGACTGGGTTTTTAAAAATCTCTGATCTCAAACGGAATCAATATATTCTCGGTGAAATTTACCCATTGGTTAAAGAGGGGAATTATTTCACCAAAAAATCAATATCATGCTTCTGTGCAAATTTATTTTGTTTGTTTATCTGTCAAAACAAATATGGATTATTAGTTTTCCCATTCATCATGGGGATTAATATGAACTCATATTGTGGTGGCAGTAATCCTTCATTAATAGCTAGATTGCAGAGATAGACGTCTTAAAAATTATATATAAATATATCCCAATCCAGTTGGCACTACATTATTATTTTTCACTTGATTGAAACCGTTTTTTTTGGAAGAATTTTTTTTTAAAAATATCTTACTTATATTTTTTTGTGTATACAAGGTAAGTAAGAAAATTGTTTTTGATTGACATGGATATGCAAATTATGCGTTGATTAAAAATGATATTATAATGCAGTTCAAATAATTGCTGATTTTCCACTTATTTGCTCTCAATGATATAATTCAGGTAACATATTGTATATTTTGAGAAATCTCCCCTTGAATGTGATATTTTCCCCCAGATGTTGCCAACAAACATTTGATTTATTGAAAAAAAAACAATTCAGGAATTTTGTTTCAATTAACTGAGAGAGGCTCTCCGAATTTTTCTCTATTTGAAGTTTTGGATTTTAATGATTTTCCTATTAAAAAAATTTTTAATTATAATTAAAACAAAAAAAAATTAATAGTTAGTTTTTTGTTAAAGTAAATTATTTAAAAAAGATTTATTTTCTAGAGAATTAAAACAACAACAAAAAAATTACTACTGTTTTATTGATTATTTTAAGTTCTATTTCGAAATAAATTACAATTTCATCAATTATATAAAAGGAAAATAAGTATTGAAAAGAATAATAAAATTAATTAATGAACGTGAATCAAGGATTATAATCATTATTCAATTTCAAATGGTCACTTGGATCTCCACTCTCCCGAAGCATGATGGCCGCATCATTAATAATAACTGATCTCATAATAGCTAACTGGGAGCGATTGCAGCAGAACATTTTCTGCTAATGGACTCGTAGTAAAAAAAAATTAGCGGAAGAGTTTAAAATTCTCTACCGATTCTTATAAATGTTTTTCAGAGTCCCCACTGATGCTGACTAAAATAATGGCTGCAGTTGTGTTACTACTGCTAATACTCCACCCATTCGATTTCAACTGGATGAGAACAATATTCAGCAGTTGTTCAATTTCAATTAAATGATTTTTAATCCTGCCTCTCTACTGGCACATGTGCCGCGGCGAGAGATTAAATCCCGGATGAGTGTGGCCCTAGAAACATGGAGATGATACCAGGTGCTGCGAGAGAGTGAAGCAGGATCTGCTGTGAAAAGCTCAATGTAGGTCTGATTCAAGCGACTCTGCTCAGAGAGGATTGACATCGGATTAGTGGGGTACGAGGTCCGTATGGTTGAGACATTGTGCTGGAGGAAGTTTTAGTTAATTCTGTAAAATTAATTAGCAGAAGAAACAACATTAGAAAAATTGTTTCGAGGTTGATTTGTCATCTATGAGATGATATTAGACAAATGTAATTTCATAATTATATAGCATATTTATTCAGGTGTTGATGAAAGATTGACGCTGTTTTCGAGAATTTCAAATCGTTTCACTGCGATAAAAACGTAGTTTTCTGTTGTATAAAACAAAATATATTTTTAATCTTTTATTGTTTTTTCTCGTAAAAAATTTAGTTATAAAAGGATATTTATTTGGGAAATTGAATTTTGAAAAGTCAAATGTATCATTTACGGTTATAAAAAGGTTAAAAAATTAATGTTTGGTGTTAAAAATGGAGAAACAGTTAATTAGATTATTTTATTCAAGAAGAAATTATATAATTCATTTAAACAAAATATTCGAAATTTGCTTATTTAATTCAATATTTGTTGATTTAAGAGAAATTTTAAATTGAGTATATAAACGTGATATTTGAGCAAAATCAAAACGGTAAAGGCCCACACATTTGTTCAAATGTTATGTAATTTGTTAAAAAAAAATCATGACCCAGTGACCGACTGATGAAAATTCAAGGTTTCTCATTAGAATTTTGCAATAGACAGGGAGCGCTTCCTACTTTATACTTTCAAGAAAGTCTTTTTATATGCCGCCTTTAAGGGACATGACTCCTTTCATTCTTAATAATCCTGAGATGAATTTATAAATGGAAAACAACTACGAAATTGAAATTCTTATTGGAGTTTTTTTGTTTAAATTTATAAATATATATCTAAACTCAAGAATATATTTCATTATAATAATAGTTGACGGAAAAAATAATATTATTAAAGGGTGACAAAATGTATTTTTTTGTTAACATATGAGTATATACAAGTTAGAATATTGGAACTATATAGTTCAAATTTTTACTTTTATTTTATGTATTCAAGTAATTATATGAATTGTACATGAACAGGTTAGAAGATTCTAGATCAGAACTTTTAAAGCTAATTTCTCTTGACAGGAGAAGGGAAATTTGACCTCCATCTCGTTTCCTAGGTTACCTTCAATATTTCAATACCCAAAAGTTTATATACCTCAGAAAATACTAATAATTATCTAATGCATATTATGATTTTGTTATAGTCGTATTGGCTTGGATAATACCTTGAGAATGAATTTGAATTTTAACTTTTAATTTAAAAACATTTTTCCCTTCCTGTAGAACTCTAAACACATCAATTCTGCTCAAATGTTTAAATATATTTGTAATTAAGTTAATACAATTGTAATATTAATGTGATAAAATAATATCATCTCTCATTAAAATAATAATAACGATTTAATTTCCAACACTTTATTTTTCACACAACACCACTACAACAAAAACAAAAAAAAATACTACACAATGTTATGTAAATATAATTCAGAAGTGTCGATAATTCTTTTTATGAGATATGATTTCAAACATACAGGAATACCTCAAACAGTACGGTTAATCGGTTCTGGAATTTAGCCGTACTATTTTAAGAAATTTAAAAATCGTGATTATAATCTAGTAAACAAAAAATATTTTGTTATGTATTTTTATTTTTCTGATATTCAACAGCAAAACAGGCATATTTAACACAGTTGTACATTTAAATATATATTTATTGAAATTTATAAGCCGGCAATGCCAATTCATTGCAACTAAATCAAAAAAAAGAATTTATTTAATTTTAAAAATATTAAAAATAGCTGATGAAAAACAAGTAAATAAAATTAAATAAACACAACAATTTAATTTAAAAAAGATCAAAAAAAGCAATTCACCTAAATTCTAATGTTTAGATTATTTTTTATTGTTTAAAAATTTCAATAACGATGTCTGAACTTTTTTTGGTCGTTTCACCTCATACAATTCTTTGTATCAATGCATTGCGTTGGCTATTGTTCGACGAATTGTAATGCGGCGTTCTAAATTAGAATCAACTTCCATTATATGATCCGAAACTTTTTCGATCATTTCAATGATTTCTTTGAGCTGTTCAGCAGTTAAATCTTTAGCAGGGGGTTCAACAATTTCATCATTTTTTATTAAAACTACAAACCAGAAATTAAACGTAACAAAACGAATTATTAAACACGTGCCGTATGATTTTATAATAACGAATAAATTCTAAAAAATTAATTTAAAAAAACTTTTATAAATTTCGAAAATTTTATTTAATCATTTTAAAATCAATCATATTTTGAAATTTTCAAAACCGTACTATGCAAGGTATTCCTGTATATTTCTAGATACAGTATAAATTTTTATATAGCATTTTATTGAAAATAAAATTCAAAAATTCTTAATATTATAAATAGAATATTATATTCTCAATTTTCTATAAATCCAACTTATTTTTATCAATTTTAAAATTATTATACTTACATCTCTCATCCTCCTTTTTGAAAATCTTTCATCTCGATATTTTTGGTTATTGTTTTGCCTTCTTCGTCTTGTTGAGGATACCTAAATGACAAATTATAAACAAATAAAAAAAATTACTTTGGGGAAGATCGTCATGACAAACGGGACTATCTATGGGAACTCAGAAAAGAAAACGGAAGCAAAAAGAAAGGAGAAATGAGGAAGAGGAAGGAAATAAAAGAAATCAAACATAGAAATAAAAACCAAGGTCAGTACTAATTAATTAGTACAAAAAGGGAAAAGGAATTTTGAAATTGAGAAAATAGGAAAAACAACAATACTCTAACAGAATTGTTGGGAGAAGGCGGTTAAACAAAAAAGGAAAAAGGAAAAATAGCTTGACAGCCGCCAGAGATAAAAATGGGACAGTCGGGGAAGGCAGGAGAAAGAAAGTAGAAAAACACTTGATTATCTTGAGTGCCACAAATTGACGAGGTATAAAAGGATGTGGCACAGCAGAAGCAGAGAGAAACTATAGAGAGGACGAATTATAAAATTAAGAAGACGTGGGAGAATTCTATTAGCGAACAGTTTGGAGAAGCCATTGAGAGAACAATTTAGAAGAAATATTTGAATAAAATTAAAACCGAGCAACTAAAAAGAAAACAGAATTAAAGAGAATCACCAAGAATTTATTCAGTTGATAATAGAATAAAGTTAGGCGAGTAAAACCAAGTCAAAATCAGAGAAAAACCAGTTAAAATTACAATTATTACACTCCTTAGTTGTGAGAGGTTTGTCAAATCAAAGTTATACGAGTGTGCTATTCCTCTACCATAGTGTTGTAATAAGCACGGTATAATAGTTAGTTTGTTGAGTCAATTGTATCAGTGTGAAAATATTTGTGATATTCAATAAAGTTTCCAATGTAATTGTTATTTGTGGGTCAGTCAAAGACACGCTTGGAGTCAGAGTAAGAATTCTAATTTTATGACCAACTCAATAACCCAACAGTCTTTTTACAAACAGCTTCTTTCGTGGATTTTCTTCAAATCTTTCCTGGTCTTTAATTCGAATTTATTAATATTGTGTCTTCTACTTCGAAATTTCAAACTTATTTTTATCAATTTTAAAATTATATTACTTACATTCCACAAAAATAAAAATAATTTTCAAAAAGTTTGGTTTTAATTTTTGTCAAATATTTTTCTCGTCCCTTGGATTTTGTCGCCTTAGACTGAATTCTTTATTCAAAAACCGGATTTATCTATATTTTATTATTTAACCCCTTAACGCACGTTTTTTTGATACAACGGGAAAAATAAATCATTTTTATAATTATTGATAATTAATATGTGTAATTTATTATTACACTAGCCCGAGATATAATCGTTAGTGAATCTTAAACAAAACTTTATATTTCGTATACCCGAGTCTCTCTTGGGTATGCACAAATTTGTCAGTAACACTTACCCGAGTAAAGCTCGGGCATGTGCGTTAAGGGTTGAATGGTATTAGTATTATTTGTTTAATTGAAAAATGGTTTTTCAGAGCTTATTATACTTTTCATGTACAATTTTCTTAATCTTCATATATTTACCGCCTATAGATAAATATTTCGTTTCATATTAAACAATAAGATTTTTTAGTAAATCTGTATTCTTTTTATTTTAATTTTTATTAATTTTATATTCTCCCAAACTTTGTTTAAATTTTATTGGAGGAAAACTTTACAGATATTATTAAAGGATTAATAATAATAATAATATTAAACTATAATTAAATTAAAACAAAACAATTAAAATTTTAACAAATAATGAATTTAAATGGTAAAAATAAATTAACTACTACAATGTAGAATCTACACGTATAACTTTGGGGGGAGAGGGAATTCAATTTTCTTTTTTAGACTTTTAATTTTTTATTATATATTGCGTACACAAACTCAGAAGCGCGGCCGAAAACACTCGAGCTATATGTCCGGAAATAGTTGCTGGCGTCTCTTTTCAGAACTAAGATCTTCTTCAAATATAAATAAAATGCTCAATTAATGTCACGAATTTTGTCACATTTTGTTTGCAGACTTTAAACGCTTTTGGTAATGATTCGGAATATATGCAAATACCCTCACGTAATATAAATAAGCTCGGGAAAATAACAATAGGAAGACTATAATACCTTCTAATTTCTTTAAATTATTATTAATTATTATTATTATTATTATTATTATTATATTATTATTATTATTATTATTATTATTATTATTATTATTATTATTATTATTATTATTATTATTATTATTATTATTATTATTATTATTATTATTATTATTATTATTATTATTATTATTATTATTATTATTATTATTATTATTATTATTATTATCATCATCATCATCATCATTATTATTATTACTATCATTATTATTTAATTTCTCACTCATAAGTTATTACAAAGGATATTTATTTTCAAATTTCATTTACACGAACTCAATGAACGAAATGTACGTTCAAAGATTGATGCTGAAAATAAGTTATTTTAAATTTATATATATTTACGAAATGTGAAAGGAGAAGGGAGATTGTCTCGGATTACATCAAGTGAAATTGTAAACTTAATATTTGAGTTGTTTGATGTGATTCTGTCATATTCCGGGCGGAGGCACTACAAGTTGACTGGGTTACTCGTTCGAAATTCAATATTATTTCCCAGACGACTATAATTAGTAACTATCACTTGAATTGGGGAAAATAAATCTACGTAAATCAAACCATGGACGAATAAAAATAAAATTTCCCATGTTATTAATGAACAAATAAAAATGCATGATATTATCACGCTACAATGAAGTTCCTGCACTGATAAGGCTGTTATGTTACCAGGCCGTATAGGCTGACTTTTTGCGTGGATTGTCTTCATTAATTGAAGCTGTAGAAATACTTTCTAATTATCAATGAAATTCATCAAGAATAATAACATCAAATATATTATCTGGTCAACGTAATTTTCACTAAAATCGTATAATAATTATATTTAATAATAATAATAATAATAATAATAATAATAATAATAATAATAATAATAATAATAATAATAATAATAATAATAATAATAATAATAATAATAATAATTATTATTATTATTATTATTATTATTATTATTATTATTATTATTATTATTATTATTATTATTATTATTATTATTATTATTATTATTATTATTATTATTATTATTATTATTATTATTATTATTATTATTATATAATTATAAAACTTTAAATTTCATATTTTCTTTAAATATTTTTTATTAATTATAAACCTTGATTCAAAATATATTATATAATAAAAAATAATAAATGTATATATATTTTGTTAACTATACAAAAATTGTTTATCTATCAAGCATACCTTTTGCAGCCTTTCAAACACATAGTGAGCAAGTAGTATACATTCTTCATAAATATACTTGGTTATAACCTAAGATGATAACGTTGTCAACATCTGTATACGTGTCCGTTCTATTATGATCATTGCAACAAATTTGATGGTAGCATTTCAAACTTGCTTGATAAGAATGAAATACAATGTTGTACCAGGAACGAGAGGGTAAAAGGTTTCGCTACCATCTAAAGGAAAGCATTATAATATTTACCAAAACTATTTTTATAATTAAAAGTAATATTTTAATTTACACTGTGTTGTCTTTTATTTATTTACTACTTTTGAATTAGTGGTGACATATAATGCATTACCATTTAGCTCTTGAAAATCACGGCCTTTAAGAACAATAGAAGGATGCTTCAATAGCAATTGCAATGGAATATTTTATGATTTTTTACGATTTTCAAGGTTATTTTCAAGACATTTCACAGTTTTTTATGTAGATCAAATCGAATTTAAAAGTAGAGGCCCGTTAAATCAAATTAGGTCAAATACTCACACTATATAGTTTCAATAAATAGTCTGACTCAAATTAGGTCAAATAAGAGATATGTACAAATATATATCGAGGTAGAAAAACTCAGTATGTGTACAATGGATAATAAATAAGGGATAGTTAAAAAACTTTTAAGAATCGAAATTTTTTATAATTCCATTAATTCATTAACAGTTATACCATATAAAATTGAAATAAGAATTTGCTTTTGTATAATTATTAATTAATAATAAGCCTGCTGTTATTGGCATGTGTTTTTGAAAATGATTAATATCTCCGCATAAATTACAAAAGGGGTCTATTGTTTTAGCATAAATTTTAAAATTTAATAATTTTTTTTCAAAGAGTGTGTATAGTGTGGTGTCTTTCTGGTTTTAATACAAAGTCCAACGTGCACGGTAAACGCTTTTTCGTGTCGAAAGTTATTAAGACAATGGGGACACCAGTTCACTATAATCCTAACGTTGCATTCACTTCTAGACTGACAATTCGTTAATTTCTTGAGGTTAAAATTGCTGTGTATTGATGATTACCACCGTCTTCTAAAAGTAGTAAACATAAGGGTTCATCATCAGTAAGCTTCGATCGGTGAATTATATCTAATTGAGGATAACTTAAACATTTTATTTTGTTATTGAAATTTAGTTTTAATAGTTTTAAATTGCAATTAATATTTCTTTTCTACAATCGAGTTAATCAATGTCAGAAGAAAAGAATTTTCAAGATGTTTCCGATTTTAAAGTTGTAACTGAATCAGATCTTTTCATTGATCAAATTATTCCAAACATTGAAGAGATTTTATTCACTCTTCAAGCAAACATAACAGAAAACGAATCGTTATCATCTGATGATAAAATGAAATCATTTACAACTGTAACACCCAGTCAAATTTGTTAATATCTCAAAAAGTCGAGGCCCTGCGAAACTCTTTGCAATTTAGCTAATTTATTTGGTGAAGCATGTGATATGGATATTGACACGCAGCGTACCTATTGTATGTTTATAAGAAAAATAATTTATAGATATCTTTAAATTTTTATTCTTGTGCTCGAATTTAGGGATGCCACATAACTTCATGAGACAGTTCTTAATGGCATCATATTTTATTTCTGATAAGTATTGTGTATATGACCTGACACGCTCCCTATTTCTTGTTATAATATTACATTTAAATAGTGCTAAAGCACTGTATATGAAATACATTTTGACTATTAACTATGTCCTTTTATAAAAATTAATAATGTTGGTGTTTTTATATAATTATGGCCAGCTAATCTATTTATTGGACGATATTTCCTCAAAATAAAATCTATCTTCCTTATTTTAACAATCCACAAACCGCTGCCCAGATATTCTGTCCTTTTATTTAACATTCCTAGCCCATCAATAAGAAAGTTATCGGAAAATAATAAAGCTCTATTTGAGAAAAGTTATCTCTATTCTTCCCATCGCTCTCGATTCTAATAAGAATTGTAAATTGAATTTTTACAGACCCCATTTTTTCAATCTTTATAATTTATTATTTTATTTATAAGGAATATTTAAACAAGATTTTTATTTTCTAAGTTAAATCTGATATTTTTTCGAGAGACAGTTAATGCCCAATGGATAAATCATTAACACATTTAATCACACAAATCTGATGTTATAAATAGTGATTAAAATTATTACATAAAATTATTACATTTATACTGAAGAATTTTCAATTGCATTGCAATGAATGCCAGAGTTGCAAATGTCGGTAGCAGTTGTTTGAATAATTGAAAATATTTCATTCAAATGGACGAAATAATTTAATATCTGAAAATTATAAAACGATTTTGATGTGATATTGTGGCACCAAGACTTCATGAAGCGCATTATCAGCAACAAACGAAATTCCCTGGGTCCTGGACTTAGTAATATATAACTATTAATAAATTCTCCGCATTTTTATAGTTTTATAATTCGTGTTAGTTGTTTAAAACATAATGCTATTTTTGTTTAAATGTTAAGAACTTTCTCATATTTGCAAAAAAATTTTAAACGTCTTAAAATAATAATCTGTAAATATTAAATGGACGCAAAAGTGGGAAGCAATATATGGAGATGAAATCAAAACATCAAAGCAATGTTAACTTACAATAATGTCAACATTCATCATTTGGATTGACACTATGGTACTTCCGTGTTATCTTACCCCCAAAAATTAAATTATAAAATACAATTAAAATAACAATATAAAAAATGAGAGAATACATTATTGATGACGTTATTGAACATAATTTATTAAGTCTATCTGTGATTTATGTGTGCAAAACGTGTTCTAAGCAACAGTGCCGATGTGTTCGACACTATTCTCAACGACATTGTGGTTTTCTGGCCACCTGGATGACCATTTACAAACTCTTTGTAACTGTGATTTAGAAAATAAATATAAAAATGATATAATTACATATTACCATTCCAATTTTATAAAGGGAAATTTTTATTGCAATTTAATTAATAAATAATTTAAGAACGTGTGAAACCCAACGGTTTTCGAAATTTAATTTTAAAAGAAATGATCTACTTATAATATATAAGTAGTATAATTTCAGAATATATCCATTAGAAAATATGGAATAAAAATCAATAGGAAAATTGAATATTTTATTATGTCGAATATTATTTCCAAACTGTTTTTTCCTGATCCGGAGGAGGAAAGTTTATATTTAGCAATAACAGACGACACATTGATGGAAGTTGAGCTGGAAATGGACGATACGCAACATGACAATGATATACCGGGAATCATTTCTAAATCCAGAAAATCAAAATCCGTACAAATTCATTCTCAAGTTGATAGCAAGTAAAAACGATTATAACAATAAAAAGTGAGCTTAGAAAAACTTTATTTTATCATACAACTCAACAAACCAATGTCCAAAGACAACAGAGCAAATAACAAATACCCAAAAACAACACAACACCCAGATTCCAAATTATTAGAACGGAAATTCTGATAAAAATAATCTAGACCAAGGCACAAAAGACAAACTCAGAAAATAACAATGCCAAAATGTCTGATATCAATACCAACGACATGCACATCAGAGGCAAATAGGCACTGAGAACTTCTATGAGAAAATTTCCATAAAATTAATCAAAAAGATAAATGACATGTATAATCTGATGAGCTTGTGCCTTCACATTCACACTGATTCTCACTGGCAAATAACTAACAGCTTTTGACACTATTTTGACACTTGATTTGAATTGAAATATTAATAATAATAGAGCGACTGATTGTCTTGCGATGACTTAGTTGTCACTGATTTCACTGGAATTATAATTAATTATAACTAATGTTGGATAATTATCGTTTTTATTAAATATATTAAGTATTTACAAAAATAAACTGATATATAAATTGACATAAACTACTTGTTATAATCAGTAGTAGACAATATTAATATCATTCACCAGTTTGAGTTTTTCCCTAATAATTCATATGCAATTTGTGATAAATAATTAATTTAATTGCTGGAACTATTTTCAGTTATTATTTTATTTAATTACAATTAGTTATTATTAGCTAAATTGATGCGCTAATGCCTAAAATTTACAATTAGAGTTATATCTAACTTATTTGTATCTTTGGATAAATATTTGTTTTAAACATTAACCATCTTACTTTTCTTTAATTACCCCAATTTCTACATTAAATTATATTAATTTCCTCAAATTATTATTAATCCATCTAACTATTTCGTAATATAATAATTTAGGAATCGATTTATTTATTAATATCAATTTTTATATATTTACTAGCATCACTACTCGGCTACGGTTGGAGTTTCGACATAGTATTAAACTTCATAGCACTTGTCATAAGAAAGGCTATTTAGAAGTTTAACAATGGGTAATTTAATAAAATCGGAATATAGATGTTATTGTTTTAAATAATATAGAAATAAAAACATGTGTTACCATCTAGTCCAGTTTGTATATGAGGAAAAGGTGACAAACAAAGAAACATACGAACATATAAGATTATTTATATTTATTCTTTTTTTCAATTTAAATAATATAAATAAACTACTGATAAATTTTCAATAGACTATTTATATATAACTTTTTTTTGAAATTTCACCACTGATTTCTTTTCCATTGTATCAGTGTTTCTCAAATGGTGTGCCGCGAGACTTTTTTTCCCATAAAAAGTCGCTTCTGTGGATCAAAATTACAAAGAATTGTCTTTATTACCTTATAAAAATCTACTCGTAATTAATGTAGACTAAAAAGTGTCTTTTATATATATCATTGGAAATGCAAAAATGTGTAAAATTATTAGATTTTCTGACAGGTGTGTCGCGATCGAAAGAAGTCTAAGAAACAGTGCATTGTATTGATTAAAAAACTTGACTATGATTAACTGATATATAGAACTAGATTAAAGATTAAAGAAATAATTATAATTAGATAATTCTGATATATATGGGGGTGGTAATTAGGGTATTTTGGCATAATTCTGTGGCCTCCAAACAACACTATTTGCAATTACACAAAACGATTAAAAATGTATTTTACACTTCCGTAGGACAAAAATATTTGAAATTAAAATTTTTATATAAGCGACAACTAAGGACATTCTCAAATGTATTTTACTCTTTCTATTATATAAAAAATGTAGTGATAATTATATATATATACGATTATATAAACTAACAGACAAACATTAAGAATTTTATAAGAACTTTTTTCCAATTTCACCACTGATTATTTTTTCCATTGAATTTATTAAAAAGAGAGCTTGAAGACTATAAATCAGTAATATATCGATGTTTTCTTGATACTCACGAATTTTCGGCACTGTCATTTTCAAGTGAATTTTAAGAATTTTATAAATAAGATTTTTATCAATAATATTTAAGAAGCTTTTATTCGTGTATCTCCTTTCGAAATGGATTAAATAGATGAAAATAAAAAAAATGTTCTGTTCAAAAAATACAAATTAAGAAAGAAAACCTTTTTGATATATTTATGCCTTTTGATCCGACTTCTGGAACATCAGGTCCAATTTCATCTAACTAATTTATTAGAATTTGACGATTGGTTCTCAAGTTAAAGTTTCCGCCATAACACTTCAAAATTTGAAATATAGATATAAATTATCCTGGAATCCCACCTATTAACTATTATCTATTCCCAAACTTTGTTAATTTTCATTTATTAATGTGACCTTGACATTCAAAATTATTAATTTTATTAATCTTAGTAATTTTATTCTGTTAATTTAATATTTTAATTAATAAATACAATTTTATTTAAACTTATATACAAAATTTGTGATTTTCTGCAGAGATCTTTAATAAAGATTATTGGATAATAAATTCAAAATCAATATTTTAAAAATTTATTGAAATGCAAATCTTTATAACAAAAAATGAACTTGTCCCACCTTCAAAGCTCATATATCGATTAATTGTTTGTCTTTTTCATAACCAAATAATAAAAATATAAAATTAACATAATCAAATTTAACTAAAATCCTATAAAATAATATTAATTATTAAATCGATTACCAAATTTTTATTGCATTATGAAATTGCATAGATTAAAGATTAAAGAAATAATTATAATTAGATAGATAATTCTGATTAGATTATAACAATAACCACAATATTGATAATGGATTAATAACTTTAGTTTTAGTCCAAAATGAGATTTAGGACATGAATATAAACTTTTTATCATAAATAATAATGGATTTCACCAGTAGTGACGGATTAACCAGGGTCATATTTGAGTGGTATCAAGGTCCGAAGACATGAAAACAAACGACAAATAGTTCCCTTAACTGGGCTGGACAACAACATAAAATAACACAGGAACGAAATTTATTAAAATATTTGTTTTTCATAAATATACAAGCTTAAATATTAATATAAAAATATTTTTAGTTTTTCACAAAATAATGTTTTTCCTCATACAAATTTTTGCTCCAAGGATGAATTTTAATATTTAATGTTATGCATAATTCCTCAATTAGTTCCATCGTAAATTTGAATAATGGATGTAAACAAACGATAAATGATATAAATAGCACAAAATTGAAATAACGGAATAAAGGTTAGAATCAATGAAAAAACTCACCGATTGCGTAAAATCATTATGCATCTTTGGAAACTTCAACGTTATTAGTGGATTGCAATGACAATAGTTCTTGTTCAAGTTCTCGAACGCGTGATTTTTCAGAATCAAGAGCATCTTTGCCAATATCAATTAATGATTTATATTTATTGCACTGATTTTCCAAGGATTTGTTGAGTTCGGTTTGATGTTCAAGCTCAGTTATTAGTTTCTCAGAATCATTATGGTGAATAGAATGTTCATCGCCATTAACCATTTCATGATTAGCGGACACTCCGTTAATTTGCTGTTGGAAAATTAATTATTCCATTATTTTCAACGTGACAACAAAATATCTCTCACCGATGATATCTGAGAAAGAGCAGTGTCTCGTTCTTGTACAACAGTTTCGAGACTTTTTTCAAAATGGACCATTCTAGCTTCCATCTAAATTAGTATTTTGTGAAATTCAATTAATATTATACATTTTATAATATTAGATATGTAGATATGCAACTAAACATGATTTCCGAATTACACAAATCTGTAACATATTTCATGCTCTACATTCAAATTAACACCCAAACAGTCGGCTTCACATATTTTTTTGCAAACTGAGGTATAAGCTATACTTTCAGGTAGTTTGTGTCTGGCAGCAAAATTAAACATAAATTTAGAAATGTTTGTTTTGAGCTTTCGGGGACCATCAAAAACAGTTTTGACAAAGAAATCCTCAAATAAGAAATATCAAAAGAAATTTAAGATTATGGTGAAAAACACAAAACTGCTTTGATATGCTCCCTTTATTTCCAGAATTCATTTCTAACACTGTAGAATTAAACACACAAATTTCTACCTTTACCTTGTGAAAATCTCAATATGTCATTTAGCTTTGGTATGTTTAGTTTTTGGTATAAAAACGTAAGAGAAAAAGCACTCTCAAGTACTACTCATTACTCACTTAACGAACATGTGTATTTTTTTATATACTACTTTTTATATAGTGGTATAATTTTCCATTATACAAATTATTAGAAATGCGTATTTGTGCTGTACAAATTTAGCAATAGATATTGCTGTTAGCAAATTTATTTGAAGCGCTGAAATTGTTAAAAATGAATTGAATGAATTTAGTTAGTGTAAGGTTATCTCCAGCATTTCTTGTTTATCCATTTAATTATTATAAACAATTTACAACATAAACTATTACCAATTAATCACTACAGTCCAATTTTTAAATTTATTTCTTTATTTTTTTTATCCCGGAATGCTGATTTATAGATATTTCATTTCATTAAATAAATATATATTTTTAGTAAAAATAAAAAAAATCTTTTTTATTATTATTTTTAATTCCATTAATTCTTGAATTTATACTTTCAAATAATATTTTTCCAAAAGCCGTCATCAGATCACATTACTTTATCAATATAATACTTACGAATTATTAATATCAGCAAAGGATTAGATTGAAATACAATATTAAATTCAATATTTCTATATTAATTACTCGCGTATAAGTCGAGTAAATTTTAAGAGGTTTTTAAGTCCTAAATTGGAAACCCGCGTATAAGTCGAAGTAACAAAAATAAAAAAAGGTTTAATGATTTCATAAAAAATTAATTTGTACTTTTTTTGACCCGTGTATAAGTCGAATTGGCTATTTTGACTTGAAAATTTGACGTAAATTTCTCGACTTATACGCGAGTATATACGGTAATAATAATTCAATAGTTCAAAAACATACTAAAAATATTAATATTTTCAAAATAATTATTTTGTAGACAAAAATTAAAAATTTTTATATTAATTGATAATACAAATCCAGGGATTAAACTATGTACCGGAATCCAGATATTGTAAAAAGAAATCTTGTAATAATCGCTGGTAACTTATAATTAATGTGTTAAAAAATCAAATTACAGATAACATAACTGAAATATTATTTGGTTTTTCGATATAAAGGTATACAGTACAATTCCCATGTCCAAAATGATGAAAAATTGTCCTCTGTATGAGAACAGATGAAACTAAAAATGATCTAATTTAAATCAAGTGGTAGTTTTTTTGTAATTGCAATACTGACAGTATGGGAATTTATAACTGGGATAATAACTGTGTAACCGGTAAAATTTGAGTTGCATAATCAATAAAAACATTTAATGCACAAGAAATCCGAAAAATAACATGAATAGGAATATAATAATTAATTGTTTATTGCCAGAAATTTCTTCTAATATCACGTCAATCCTTTACAATTATCGGGGAAAATGGAAGTGCAGGATCTCGATGGCAGTCTAAATGCCAGTCGGCTGCCTCATTGATATTGCAATGAGTGTACATCACTATTCGTCATGTTGATTTAATGCAACTAACCAACTTTTTATCATTTCACAACAGCGCTGTTCACAAAATCCATGTTTTCCCATTTTTCTGATGGATTTTGAATATTTAATAACTATGATAATAATAATAACTTTAATGGCAACTGAGTCGAATATATGTTGATCAACTTTTTATTCAAAGCATTTTAATAATCAGCAATTTTTTTTGTAATCATAAAGAATATTAAATGGATAAGCATTTTGTCAACACCAACAATTGGTGTTTTAATGGGAAGTATCTGATAGGTTTTCTCCTAGGTTACTAAATTGTTAAAGGTTAAGGTCAATAAGCGCATTTAAATAAATATATCAAATAACAAGTACAACAGCACCGTGCCTGGACTCCAAGCTTAATTGATGAATTAGTGGTATATCACAAAACTTTGATTACAAAAAAATAAATATTGATTTAATTTATTTATAGCCAATAGCTAAGTGTATTTATCTTTTCCTCGATTTTGATTGGGGGATTTAACAGTTTGTTACTTTGTGTGGATAGGAAATTATTAACAAACTTAAGTGATATTGGATAATGTGAAAGAGCGAAGAAATAGGACCTAGCTTCAGATTATGCAATTTTTTGTTTTCCCTTGAGTAATATAATTTGAACTAATTTATTTATTTATCTTTGCAGTTCAATTAAATAATTTCCAATTATAATTTAATATTCAAATACGATTAAATCATGATTCAGTAACAACAAATAATTATGATTAAATAAAACAAAATAGAGATTAACTTACCTCATCAATCAAGGAAGAAAGACTCTTGTCCACACAGTGATAAGCGAAATTCAACTCATTATTGTCCTGGACGGATGATATTATTAACATTAATCGGAATACTATTTAAAAATTATGTTACCGTTCGTGAATTTCTAATTCTCATCAAGTCGTTATAGACAATTTCTAATTCTTTTTTGCTCTAAAACAAAATCAATTGAACAGGAGTACCACAAAATCGATGATAATATTCAATATTGAAATTATTAATAATATTATTAATAATAAATAATAAAAATAAATAATAATAAAATAATAATAAAAAAATAATAAATAATAATTAATAATAATAAATAAGAATAATAATAATAATAATAATAATAATAATAATAATAATAATAATAATAATAATAATAATAATAATAATAATAATAATAATAATAGTAAATAATAATAATAATAAATAATAAATAATAATTATAATTATAAATAAATTATTACAAGTGATAAGATGATAATAAAATATTAATTATAATGAAAAACATAATTGATAATAATATAATGGTAATAAAATAATCTATTAATAAGGGGTTAATGGGACCTTTAACGAAAAAAAAACAAAATTCAAAAACAGATGATTGAAAAAATCAATAAATACCTTTCGAATTTCTGTAAATTTTATAAATTAAAAATTATTAATTTCCATTTCTAATCTTATTAAATATATCTTAATAATTTACCTTTTCAACTTCACTCTCAGACTTTATTAGGCTTTCTCTCCATTTGCTCTCTTCTTCATTGACAGATATTTGCAATTTCGACAGGATTGATTCTGTAGATTCCAGGCCGGTTTTATATTGATCAACTAATGCCAATAAATTATCTCGTTCAATAGTTAGGCTAGAAAGAAAATAATCATTAATAATCAATAATCAACAATAATAACTATAATCGACAATAATAATCAATAATAACTATAATCATGGATAATAATCAATAATAACTATAATCAACAATAATAATCAATAATAACTATAATCATGGATAATAATCAATAATAACTATAATCAACAATAATAATCAATAATAACTATAATCATGGATAATAATCAATAATAACTATAATCAACAATAATAATCAATAATAACTATAATCAACAATAATAATCAATAATAACTATAATCAACAATAATAATCAATAATAACTATAATCAACAATAATAATCAATAATAACTATAATCATGGATAATAATCAATAATAACTATAATCAACAATAATAATCAATAATAACTATAATCATGGATAATAATCAATAATAACTATAATCAACAATAATAATCAATAATAACTATAATCATGGATAATAATCAATAATAACTATAATCAACAATAATAATCAATAATAACTATAATCATGGATAATAATCAATAATAACTATAATCAACAATAATAATCAATAATAACTATAATCATGGATAATAATCAATAATAACTATAATCAACAATAATAATCAATAATAACTATAATCAACAATAATAATCAATAATAACTATAATCATGGATAATAATCAATAATAACTATAATCAACAATAATAATCAATAATAACTATAATCAACAATAATAATCAATAATAACTATAATCATGGATAATAATCAATAATAACTATAATCAACAATAATAACTATAATCAACAATAATAATCAATAAAAATAATACTCTGTCAATTGCGTCAAGTGTTGTGCCCTTGTAGAATCGAATTCTTCTAATTTCATTTGACATGTTGCCGATTCTGTTTTTGCGTCAGTAAGCTGTTGAGTTAGAATATTCACTTTCTAAATTAATAGAAAAAAATAAATCAAATAAAATCATTCAATTATTACGAGTATTATGTAATGCCTGACAAATCATTTGTTAATGTTAATATTAAATAATGATGAATTCACAATTGAACTTTAAACTACTGGTACCATGAGAAAGGTAATTTTGTCAAATGTATATCTAATAAAAACACTGAATTTTGGATAAACCTCTTCAAAATTAAACTATGAAGGAAGGCGTTTGCAAATTAAATACTTCATAAATCTCAATGAATGTATTTTATCGCATTTCAATAATCACTTCCATTTCAGCGCAGATACGTAATCAAAGGAAGTAACGCGTATTATCCTTAAAATATATTATAATACACGACAGTAATCGTTAGTGAACAAAAATATAGTTTAATGACGCAGTGTATTTACCGTGCTCAATGTCTAAATAAACATTTAACTGCAACATTTACCATAAAACATACCTATTGTTTCAATCTTTCGGTTAGTTAAGGTTCATAAATGAGCAAATACTAACTTTTATTGTTCTTATAAATTTCAAATAATTAAAATCGTGCGACGTATATATATGCTATTTCTTATATTTATTGATATTTTATTGTCATAAAATTAGCCAATAAATAATAAATCCAATAGAAATAGATTCATCGGATCATTAATACAACCAATAACCGTTCAGCGCCCGATGGGAACAACCAATTAAATGTTTTAACGTCGAATTTGCTTTCCATGTCCAAAACAGAGTTCAATTTTTTTAGATTTAAAAGGTACAAACACATTTTGGACACAAGTTTTGAATTATTTCTGTGGATCATTTCTGTCACTCTTTCGTTTTAGTATTAGCATTATACTTATAGATAACTGGATTTTATTTATTTAAAAAGAAATAAATAAAATTAAATAAAAATTAATTTATTTTCTTACTATCAGGTTTAGTTATTTAGTTTTCCTTGCTCTTTTTCTCTTTTAAATACTTTTATTTTTGAAAGAAAAGATTAGAGGAAAAAGTGTAGGAAAAATTATCATTCAAAAAATATCAACTTTCAACTCACCTTAACATTTTGGTTTTCCACTATTTCTTTATAACTAATTTCGTTTTATTAGCACACAATAAATACAAAATGTCTGTTAAAATTTGTAGAATCGGAGTTCGAGTCGAATGTCTTTTACTGACTCGGAAATAATTATCAATTATCGTAGTCTCTATGTCATTGTTTGTAAGACGTTGTAAAAAATTATTAAGTTATTTATGCTTTTATTGAAGAATTATGCAATATAAGCACTCAATTTATGTGATGAATAAATGATTATAAATAACAACAAAAACATACCTCATTAAGTTCCATTATTTCTTGGCAATTTACAGTCGATTGTGAACTGTGCAACTGATCGATTTGCTTTTCAAGATCCTGGTGAAATAAAAAAAATTATTCTTTGAAAAAAGATGGGAAAATAGAAAATTTACAGATTTTATTACAGAAAGATTGATATTCATTGTATTTAGATCATTGATCTGTTTCTTTAGGCATGTAATTTGTTCTTCATTTTGTTTCAATCTATAGATCAATGCAAAAATCAATCAAATATAACAGCCCACGTCAACCAAACATACTTGTTGTCAAAATCTGCCAACTCTTGTGCCCTCGACACCGCTGATTGTTCCATATCCACACATTGTTTTTGCAATCGTAAATTTTCTCCCAATAGATCAGTTTGTGCACTCTTGGACGTCTGGAATTGAATGGAAAAAACAAAATAAAGGCATATGTCACTTAACAGCAGACAATTGAACTACCAGTAAATCCTGTTGTATAGTTTGCATTTTATTGTTATTTCCAATGAGATCGTTTTGTACGCGAACTAGTTGGTCTTGAATTCGATGTTTCTCTGATTGTAACACATTGATCTGGGTCATCATTTCCCGTTCTTGGGATTTTATGATATCTGAATATTCCAGTTTGACTTTTTTCAATTCTTGTTCAGTAGCGTTGGAATTTTTCTTCAATCCTTCGTATTCGATTTTCAAATTTTCAAACTGTTGGCATTTCTAAATCGATTTCAGATTTGTTGATTTATTGATAAATTAAGTTCCGAATACCAAAAGCAATAAAAGTTTTAGCTATATTTAAGGTATCGAAAATCTCAAATACAAATTTTCATATATTATTGAAATGAATAACCCTTGTAAAAAAACCCTTGGATTCAAAAAAACTATCATTCCAGTTAAAATCTGAATTTAAAATCCTAAATTGGGCAATTTCTTTCAGTAAATTTTAATCAAATATTTTAGCTCTTTCATACATTTTTCTCTATTAACTACAATTTTTTATCAGTGTTCCTATAATGTTAATATAGCATTTACAGAATTAAAACAGGCAAAGTTTCAAGAAAAAAATATTTATACAATGAGAAATAATAAATTGTTTAACTGAATTGCTTAACAATAACCAGCCTACATAAACCGAATCTTAGAATTTCTTTTAATATAATATTTGAAAAACGTATGTAGTACAAAAAACAATATTTCAGTTGTATTTAAGAGTCATGTTAAATAAAAGTGAAATGCATTATCTAACTTCGTGATTATCAAAAGATAAAAACAATAAGAAAACATTTTGAAAATATTAAAAATGAAGACAAAATTTCAATTCAAAATGTATTTTCGACTAACACTTGGTAAAAGCTGTACTAAAAATTTGTGGTTATTCAAAAATAATTTTTAACAAAATATTGAAATAAAATCAATAAAATATTTTTTCTTCTCATCATTATTTCTAATTCGTCTTTATTCAATTCATGTTAACTGTGCAAAATATTCATAAATATTCATACAATAAATGAATTAGCTTGAAAGGAATTGGAGATAAAGGAAATGGAAATAAATGAATAGATTTGTATATGATTTGTAGGCGTTAATGACCACAAATGTGATAAAAAAATTGTGGATCAATAGCTTGAATAAATAATTCCACACAAATATAGCACAAAATAAAAATTATGTTGATCGAAAAATTTTTTTATAGGAAATAAGCGTTCTTAAACAAATGCAGGTGTTGCCGTTGTCACAGCAGACTTTATTGATTTCCAAGAAAATAAAAATTATAAATTCCAAATCGCTTACGCGTGACATAATACTCATGCCAGCAAATAAGAAAATATATTTGTATATTTTGCCATTTATTGGTAAAAAATATTAAGATAATTTTTTTCATTTGTCCTAAATACTTATGCACATATTGCATTTTTTATAACTTAGTATTAGAAAAAAACTATAGGAAAACATTAAGATTTTTTAAATCAATAGAAGAATTCCTAGATATGAGCATTATAAGATTTATTAGAATTTGTTCATTAATAATAATAATAATAATAATAATAATAATAATAATAATAATAATAATAATAATTATTATTATTATTATTATATTTTTTGTCTCTTTAGTAGCAAAATGTAAAATAGTAGGACAGACATACTAATTATTTTAATTTTAATATTTATATAAGGTAAAATGTTACTTAAGATAAAAAAAGTTTAATTTTAAATCTAAAAAATTAATATTACAACTGCTATTTGTATTATTTTTAGTTTGATTAGTATTGTATTTATTGCTATTACAAGTATAATTTATTACATTACAAGAAATTGTAGTAAAAGATAATTTTATCTAAATTGCAAACATCTGTCAATGAATACTAAATGAAGGGAGAATGGGTAGAAGTGAAAATATCAAATCCAATTTAGTTTGAAAATCTGAGTTTTTCCCTAATAAATTAACATTAGTATTATGTAGTATAACATGATTTAAGATTTCGCAGACGATTCAATATAAATCAAGAGAATAGCAATTTACACAAAATATCTAGGACGAATATTATGTCATTTATATAATGATTTATTCGAATATTAATTCAATTTATAATCGGAATTTTGTAAACAAAACTATATTTTGAACAGGGATTTTATACTTATTTAGTAAATAATACTTTTCAGATTGTAAGTGATGTTCTGGTTTTTCTTTTTTATATCATTTTGATTTTATTTTTTACAATTTTTTACAAAATTTTGATTATTCTACACTTAAACAAATTTTGCTGGTAAACATTTTTATTACATTCGTTCCAGTATATGTTTTCCACGTCCTTTATTTTGTCTTTTCACATAATCAAATCAATAATAATTTAATAAATAAAGAACACAAAAGAAAATTTTTAATGATAAAGCTTGCAAAATATGCAGGAATTTTGATTCTAAAGTATCATAAATCCTGGGAAAATTATGTTTTAATCAGTTTCAAAGCGTAATATCCGGTTGCTAATACTAGATATGGGAAAACAATAAATTCTGAACTTTTGAAATTCAATATTTTAATTTATTATGAAAATTGTGAAAATATCATATTGCTTAAAATATATATGATAAGCAATAACTATTAATTACCAAATATCTTATCTTAACTATAATGCTGAAAAATCTTTATCTGAATCAGCAAATACTCTCTAGTGAAGAATTCCAGTGTCATGGAATTTTCACAGCTTTTCTATGTCAACGCAACGTTTTCAATTCGCAGCGTCATTTCACCATAAACTTGAAATATCAATTCCCCAAAACATAAGATTGTTTGTATAAATTAGCCCAAAACAACATTCAATGCACCGCTAGTCAATGAAATCCCCATCATTATTGCTAAAAATGAGTCACCAAAGTAGAAGCACAAATCAAAAATATTGTGCAATGCCAAGTATTGAAATTATCATTTTCTTTGTGTTTACTTGATTTGTTTTAACTTTTTCTTTCCTATAATATTTTACAGTGAAATATAAGAGATGAGGGTTGGATTAGTCGCCAATGTTTAATCCTAAAAAATAGTCGAAATATTATTTCATAAAATTAGTGGCCAAAAATAATACGATTGTTGTTTTTTTTTACAAAAAATGTCAATTAACTTTGCATTATTATTAATGAAGTAAGCAGTTAACATTAATCTTGGACTAATTTTTAGGGATGTGTTGGATTTCATGATTTGATGACGTTTTTTAGACTTCCACTGGCAATTATCATCACTTTTACTATATATGGTAATATGAATTTTTCCATTGTGAATATAATCCAGCTTTTCAGGTAATTGGATTTTAGATAAGTTCAAATGATTTTCCAAAAGATCAGATTTATGAAATATTTTATTAATAATTTTAGATGAACGTTTATCAAATTTTAGCAATACATGCATAACAATAAATAATAATAATAATAATATTGCGAGCGTTTACCACTAATTGATCAGAAAATAATAGCATAAATTTTTGAATGACAGAAGGAATAGAATTGAAATTATTATTTGGATTTTCATGATATCGTTTATCATCAGACAATTATGATAGAGGCTGGTTAAAGTTTTATCTCGGAAATTTTGACCTTCAGCCCGTTGTTTAGCCGGTGTGACAAAAAATTTATCAACTATAATTATTTAAGAATAGTAAACAATCATCAACCTTGGAATCGATAGTGAACTTTATGTAATATCATTATAAATTATATGTTTATCTTTATCATCATTATAAAAGAAAGTATAAATGGATAGGAAGATAATGTTACCTTCAGTTATTAAGGCATTTTGTTCTTCAACCGTTCGGAGGCGATTTTCCAAATTCAATTTATCCCGGTTAATCGATTGATTGGCTACAATATTTTTCGTCAATTCTGATTGGATAATGAGAAATTGATTTTTCAAATCGCTCACAGCCTGGCCTTTCTTTTTAACATCTTCAAGCAATTTTTGTTCATTGGCTTGGCTGGCTTTCAGCTGAATTCAGAATCGTTAAATTAACAAATCAACTTCAATCGCAAATCAACTTTCAATTTCATTGATTCCAATTCTTTACTGATTTGACTGTTGGCTTTATTATTGTCATCTTTCTGATTGTTTCTCATTTTATCCAAGTCCACCATCATTTCTGTAATTTTCTGTTGAATATCATCACTTTCATTGGAAACTGGAGTTGACTTTGTTTGGATTTTCTCTGGTTGTCGTTCGGTTTTTTGTTCTTCTTCAATTGTAACGAATTTCTTTGATTTTGCTGCTTGATTCTTGGCTGGCTCCGTTGGTTTTTCCAGAACTAAATGATGTATACTTGTAATTAGCTTTCATTTTTGATGGTAAAAGCCAAAGGATAGGTTAAATAGCATTGGAGATAAATTGATTACATTCTAAATATCCATTTATTTCTCTCAAAATTTTTCAGAATTTTACTATTCGTATTTTATAAGTCCTGTTTAATGTAATTACAACAGATTCTTATCAAGTGACTATTATTCTCAAAAAACAATTTATCATAAATAACATTCAAAATTTTAGTCAATTTTTTATCTATTCATCAAATTTTGTCATCACCTTCAACACTCATCACAAAAGCATTCATATATTCCATTTTTTATTATTAATACAAATGAAATAAGAGAATTAAAAAATATTTCACTACATGTGGTATCACTTTTAAAGGATTTCAAATTATTACAACCCCTCTTCCTTATTTTAAGAAATAAAATTCAAAATTATTCAAAAAAATTGGTCTATCTCATCCAGTTGAAGAATATTTTCAATCATGTAAAAGTGAGCTTAAAATATGAAGATAATTTTCCTTTGTTTTTTGGTACAATAGGAAGTCTTTTGCAAAATTTCTTATTTGGACCTTATAAAATTATGACCTAAGAAATAGAGATACAATTTCTATTTAAAACGATGTTTATTTTATTTAATTATATATACAATTTAAAATACCAATACATTTCACTTATTTCGCTTTTTTGTAACTATAAAGTTATACTTTTTAACAAATAATCAACAATTGTTCATAAACCATGTCAAAATTAGTGCGCTCACATACTAAATTGTTTTTTCTTAATTGTGCACAATACTTTATGGATATATACAATGTAATGGGCAAAAAAATAATAATTGGTTTTATTGTAATTACCACTAAAATACTGGTTCCAAAAAAAATATTCAAATATCGGAATCTCAGGATATAATATGGGGGTTTGAGAAAAAAACATTCGATTCCAATTGAAATCCTTGATATGCATACAAAATTTAGGAAATATGTTTAACAATTATCAAGATAACAGAATTTGAATTTCTTATATTTTTTTCGTTGATTGAAAATAAAAGATTTTATATTCTCTCAATTTTAATCTTCATTTTTTTTGGAATGGCATGTCAATTCTGTCACATAAATTTTAGAAGTTTTTAAAACTTTATCGTATATTATAAGCAGCATATTGGACGATATAACTCGCAAGAACGGAAAATGGGTTAATGACAAAAGATCAATAAAATTTTTAAGAATAATTTCAATTTACCCAAAAATGTTATTGATCAATGTAAAATATAACTTTCTATTAAATTGTAATATCCATTTCTTACTGACTAATTAATTGGGCATGAGAAATCATTATATTAACATTTAACTGCTATATAATTTATGGGAAAATTGAAAATAACTAAATAGAAATAAAAAATTGCAATAAATATTTTTAAAATATGTATTATTAATATTTAGATGTGTCATTCAAAAGGAAATATCGAATTAAATAATAATGACGCAATTGGAATTGCATTACTTTTTCAAAAATTTATCTATGACAAAAATTAATCATCAAGTGACACCCTAAAACATCGAAGTTTGCTTATTAGAAAAGCACACGTTATGATTGGATAATAATCTAGCCTATCAAATTTACTCAATAGACAAATTAAACATCATTTAAAATTGTATTTTCTCCCTTAATTAGCGTAACTAAGTATTGTAAATTATTTATTTAACAGTAAAATCATTTGAAAAATGAACATTTTGCTAATTATGGGAAAATATTTAAATAAGTTTGAATATAATTAATGTAAATTTAATCAGATAATAATATACCTTTTTCTGACTTCAATTCTTTAGCTTGTTCAATTTTGATTGGATTTTCAGCTTTAGGTTTATCGCAAGATTTATCATTTTCTTTTAGGTTATTTTCCGTAAAAGAAATTTTTACACTTTCCTCCTGGGCTAACAATTCAAATATATCAGATTTGGATTCCTTCTTTGGTTTTTTGGTTGGCTTAGTCACTTTAGTCCATTCTGCAGTTGAATCATTCCTGTTTCGTTCTACTGATGCTACTATACTTGCAGTGACTTCGTTTAAAGTTTCATGGTTTTTAACGGCATTTACGTTTGATTTCTGTTCTATTTTAACATTATTTTTGTGTTTACCAGCTGTGGACTCTTTTTTAGTAACTTTAACTTTCACGGGTGCTTTAGAAATTTTATATTTTATTTTATAGTTTTCTTTCGGCAAAACTACGTCATCGTTTACAGATAAACTTCTTCGAAACCATAAAAATGCAAATCCTGATGCAAGTATTCCCAGACCAAAAGTCAAACATAATTCAATAAAAGAAGTTATCATTAAATCTGAAATATATATCAATTAATATAATTTATCAATTTACTAAAAAGCAGTTTAAAAAAATCTTTTACTAACCTGCTATAAAAACCAATTTGTGAATTGATAAAGGTCAGTGACGTAGATTATATGAATGAATTTACTTAATTTAAAGAAATATCTAATTTTTTTATTTAAAATTATTAAATAAAGTAATTATAGAAATATGTTTTTTCAAATCTAATTTTTAATTCAAATCTTTATTTTATTATAGCTAAATTAAAAATTGTAAAGTATTTTATTATAAATTAATTCTGCATTTCACTTATTTTATTTTTCTTTTGATAAAAATAAGAATATTGATATTTTTAGCAAACTTCACTAAAATTAACTTTATTTTAAAAAAATTTAATGGTTTTATTATTTTTTAAATTGAATATTATATAAATTGTGTAGGTCAAAGAAGTTCATATGATATGGATGAAAGCTTTAACTTAGAATGTTTACAAATTCATAATGAGTAGATATTATTTTATTATAACTTTATAATATAACTAAGAATTTCAGATTGAGATCGCTCCATAAAGCCCCACCTTTGAAATTATCAATACAACTTGCGGAAGATTCTCAAATATCTTCGGATAATATTGCAAGGAAAGTAAAACAACATAAAAAGAAAGCAAATTATTTATTTGGGGAAAATAAAAGTTTTTCAAATTATAAGCAATCAGGTTTTAATAAAGATGGTTTTAAATTATGTTAAAATTTACTATAATAGGAGAAGAAATCACTTTGAAGTGGTATCAAGAGGTTTATGAATTCAAATTTGGTCAAGAAAGGCAAAATTTAGCAGCAATTTGTTTGTTATATAACAAATATTTAATACTTTATGATATATTTTAGGTCATTTTGCTCAAATAGTATGGAAAGAAACTTCTGAAGTAGGATTCGGGAGAAGCAGATCTGAAGATTCTCAATGGATTGTGATTGCTCGTTATGTTAAACCTGGAAATATTGTGGGGAAATTTTTGACTAATGTTCAACATCGAATTATAGGTTAAATTAAATTAATAATAAAATATATTTATATTATTTATATTTTAAGGTTGGGAAAGTTATCCTATAATCTTAAAATTAAAAGGAATTGGTTTCAACAACTTTCCAGTGAAAATAATTAGCAATCCAACTAGAAATGTTGTCAACAGTGAAGGAAATGTGGGCTCTAGAAACAAATTATGAGGATTATATGCCTATTGATTCAGAAAAAAGGCCCGTAAATGTAACTCCACTTTTTGATAAAAGAAGAATCGATTTGAACTTTGATAGTAAACTAGATAATGAACACTTTTATTCCGATAAAAATATGGAAGAAGATATAAATAAAATTAAAAACATTAATCATAATTTCCTCAAATCAAGTGAAGACAAAGTTTTAAACTATTTTAAACAAAACAAAAATGACGAACAATTAAAAAAATTATCGAATGAACAAAATTTTAATTCAAGAAAAACTTATGAAGATCTTCAAATAGAAAATAGTGACACAAGCTCGATGTATTCGAATATGATTTTAGAAAATAGAATCGAAGATTTCAAAACGTTTCCAAATAAATCAAATCTACATAATAACAATTCTAATTTTAAACACAATGATATTTTTAAACCAGAAAATGCTAATGAAAGTCAACCAGAAACGTCTGATTTGACCCAAAAGTTCAATAATTCATCAATTAAAACAAATTATATTTTTTCCAAAGAAACTTTAAAGTTGTTAGAGGAAGATGAAAACTCATCTGTTGTATCCTATGACAATTTTACCAAAAATAAAAATTTATTAATCTTGTCGAAGCCGGAGTCATTAGCAACAAAAGAAAGTAATAAAAAATTCAATTCAAAAGAAAGTCATCCATTCCATAAATTACCAACCTTTGAATCAGATCTCACCGACGGTTCTAAAACATATCAGCAAAACAAGTCTTACGAGGTTGCTAAAATTTATTTCATTAATATTATATAACTTTCATAAATATTAATTAATTAATTATTGAACTATGTGAGGAATAATTGGCAGGCCTGAAGGGTATCTATGAACCGTTAATTGTTTTAATGTTGTCTGTAAGCATTTTTTGTAAGTTTGGTTGTTTCACACTCAGATAAACAAACAATGATGGACTGACCATGTCTAAAATTTTGAAAATACATATAGATTATATACAGATTGAACATTTCCCATATCTTTCATTTTATTCCGTTTCTAACATATTTTTATTTATTTAGGCTTTTTTAATTACTTCCGTTAAACTTAGTACGTATGGAAAAAAGCAATTTTTATAAAAACAGTTTAATATTCCTTGATTTTATTTAGTGCAAAAGTTATTCGAATTTTCGTGTTTTCTGAAAACTAAATATCTGAATTTTAAAATTACAAATATCTCATATTAAATTTTTAAACAGTATATATTGTTAATGAATGCAAATAAATTTTTGGGTTTTAGTTAATTTAAGTCGGTTACCTCTGACTCCTTGTGTCCTTTAAATCAAAATAATAACGACTCAACATATATTGAAATGACAAAATTTACAATCTTTTCTCACCACTTTACAATCAATAATCAAAGTTACGTTTGACCGATTCTCCGCTCGGTGTTGATGCTTTGATAAAGATAATATTCACCTGTTATTTCCTTAGGTTCTCTTGACCAACGTTTTCCTTTTGTTTCTTTGATTTGATCCCTTGTCTCTCTGTTTATTCTTATTCTATCTCTTCTTTGTCCCTAATCTCCTAAATTCGTCTTTGCCTTTTCCTAAGCTCGAGTTCTTCTTACCCTACCTGAGGCAAAATGCCGATTTGCTCTGATTTTCCCCTTCCTTATATACTTTTCGAAATCGGGATGACAAATGGTTATTGCCGAGTCAATCTTTCACTTGACATTTGCTTCCACGTATCTGCTTCGGCTGTCACCCATAATGGTCCAACGAACAAAGATAATTAATGGCCCGTCCGGCCTTTCTACACTCACTATCTTCTCCTTGCTCTAATGGGCCCAAATCTTCCTTCTGTTTACTTTTCTTCTTGTTTACCCAGCTCGGGTTTCCTTCATCTCTTGGGTTCTCCATTAGCTCGGGTTTTCTATTAGCCAATTAATTAATTAATTAACGTTTTCTGTTTTTACATATTTGAATGCTTTTCGACCCTTCCTAACCATATTCTGATAAATCCCTAATCATCATCTTGTTGACCATTAGCTAATCTATACCTGTCCCGTTTTCCCAATTCGATTTCGATGATTTTCCAATTTATTGATTTTTCTCGGATTTCCGGATTCTTGCCTTTCGCAATTGCTTTTGGCATTTTCTAATACTACTTCCATCACACTTTCCTTTACTATCAATTCTGTGCGTCATCACGCTTTTATTTGTCTTTTTTCTTCACTTACTTTTTATTTAAATTATTAACCTAAATTTCATTTAAATTTATATTAATTTACGGACCTCAACAAAATATACAAATGCTTATTAATTTAAATTCGAAAAATCGGAAAATCAATATTTCAGGTTGAGAACAAAATTTTAAATCGACAGGAGTCCACAGGTCACATGATTGAGTAAATACAAATTAATTAATTAAAGGAGTAAAATATTTTTTTACGGATGTCTAACATTAAAATAATATAAACATTACAAGCTTTGTGATACCCAGTGCAAATCACAATAGTAGACTAGTTTCGAGCTTTTGGCTCTCATCAGTACTATGCAGGAGACGTGAAGATTTTTCTTCGCGAAAAGTAAGTATACAATATTGCTGATTCAACTCTATTGCATACTTTACCGGCTACACTGGAAATCGCATCACTTTCAAATTAGCTAAATCACAGAAAACAAATATCTGCAAACTTGTAAACATGGCGTATGAAAAATCATATTCGCCTCTGGAGACACCGTTGATTGATCATTTTAGTGGGGAAAATTGCGATCTAATAATTAAATTAATGAAATTCGATTTTGAGATAAGAATTGTTGGATTGTGGTTTAATTTTGATTAATGTTAATCACCAAATCAACAAAATTTGTCACTGTGAATTTAATTTATATAACCTGTCAGATTTGCTAGTACTTTTGTGTATACAAAATATAGTTGGGTCTCGTATCCTTAGTATCAAACTATATTATTACTTCTGATTTGAACGAGTAAATTAATTAATCAAACAGTGTTAGTGGTAAGCAAATTTGAATTGTAAAGCTATTTTGTTGAAAAAAAACTTAATTTAAAGTTATTGAAAAATATAAATATTTACAATGAAACCTCTCTAATAGGACCACCCTTGGTTCCGGACCAAAAGTGGTCTTTACTAGAGGTGGTCCTATTAGAGAGGATTTTATTTTTATAAAGAAAACTAGACTTAAATTGAAGATTTTATTATAAAAACTCATCTAATGTTATTTGTCTCTTCGATTTGGCTTCACTGTTATCAAAAACTATCATATTCGTCAACTTTTGTTCAGCTTGAAACATTATGTCAACTAATTTATTGTCACCCAGTTCCATTCCAATGTAAGCTCCTTTCTCGTTTTTTTTACTCCCATTTTAATTTTAAAAAAATATTTAAACAAAAAATATTTAAACTAAAAATATTTTTTACGAAAAGTGGTCTTAACGAGAGGGGTGGTCCTATTATGGAGGGTTATTTGTCCCAGTAAACTACTGTGTAAATTTGGTTCCGAAGAAATAGAGGTCTTAACTAGAGGTGGTCTCTTTAGGGAGGTGGTCTTAAGTAGAGGTTTTACTGTAATTTGATTTACAACATGTAAATAAAATTAAATAATTTAATGATTTATTGTATATAAAGATAAAATTTGATTATTAACTATATTGGTAAAATAGGTCTTTTATTAAATGTAAACAAAAACAAAAACAAAAATCACATAATTTAAACTGTGTATTTGTAATATATTTGTCTTATTTTTGTACATTATTTTGTTAAGGAAATATTTGTATATAGGCCTCGATGGGCCCCGGGCGACCGCCCAGTCCGTCCACCGCTTAATCCGCCATTGACTAAACTCATAAGTTTCTTGATTTCTCTTAAAATTATTATTTGCATACCATACTTATGAAAGTTTAAATTAATTATTACACAATATTTAAATTAGTTAATTAATTAAGTTAAGCTTAATTTAACTTATTCCTTACAATTTATATAAAATATTATTAATCAATAAGTTGATAAAATTTTTATTTTCAGATCAATGTCAGTAAAGGTAAGTTTAAAAGAAGTCTATTCTATTAAATATACTGATGTGAATGATTAACTTTATGGTTTTCAGTAGAAATTGTTCAACCAAAACAAGCCGGTTCTGAATATGCAAATTTAAATTTGAAAGTAAATATGTTGATTTTTAGGTTTTCTAGAAATTTATCAAAATATTTAGGATGGAATTAATGAAGAAACATTAGGTAATTATTTTCCTGATGAATAATTTTCTTGTTGGGGTATATGTTGAGTAACTAAATTAATTCTATTTTGTTTAGATTTTAATGAGAGATACATAAATGATTTCCGTAATAGTATACTGGAAATTCACAACCAATACAGAAAGCATCACAACGTAAAACCTCTAGAGTCGAATCAGGTAAAAATTTATTACTGATGTTAATTATTGACCCGCGTTTAAATTTAATGATATATATATATATATAATTTTTCGCCAATTGAACGCGTTCGATATTATCATGCAAAACATTGCACTGTTTCGCCAACATCGTAACTCTTGTGACTATAAAATGATCATTCTTAACATCTCAAACTTTATCATTAACCCATTAACTCCCAAATTATTTTTTTCAAATTTCAAAATTTCACTTATTCAGATTTATTAGTAACCTTGCCCTGATTAAGAAAATATTTTCAAAAAATGTTTCCATATTCACATTTAATAAAAAAATTAATAAAAATAATCGGGTGAATTAATCAACAAGTACAGGAAATGTGCACAAAATAATTGTAATATTCGTCTTTTATCAATTTATTTCCTCACATTTCTTATATTTTTAAATTTAAAATTTAAATGAATTTTGAGGTATTCCTAAAAATCTTTCAAAATGAAAGTAATGTGTTTACAGGGTTTACAGGTAATCAAAATTATACCTTTTGTGCTGTTTCCAAAGTGCCCCAGAAAACAATGCTTCCATGGACAATGTTGGTGATGCGCCAAATGTGCGAATGTAAGTAAAAAGTGAGCCAGCTCTTTTGAACTATAATTAGCTAACATTCTCATGGCTCCATGGACTACCGATGGAAGATATGTGTCCAATTTGCTTCACGGTCCCCACTGTCGTTAGACACTCAATGAAGTCTACGTAAATCAATTATCGATTATTCTCTTACATTTCACCCTAGAAAGTACAAAACTACATCAACACTGTATAAATATCTAGAAAAATAATTTGGACCAATTTATGTTGTCAACATATTTCCATCCCATAAGAAATGCATCTATTTGTGCCAATTCTAATAGTATGCTAGGTTGGCTATCAGCCATCTATCGATTTTTGAAATTGATTATTCATCGATTATTCGATTTAGTTGTTGAAACTATTCTATATTAATTATTATTACTCGGCTGAAAAGTCAATTAATAAAAAAATCTCATGATTAAACTAAAAATTTGGCTCGATTTCAAAATTTTAATATAAGATATTTTATCCTACCTGTTGTGCTCCGTAGTTCTAATCCAGTGTTGTCCAAACTTTTTTGAGCCACGGCACACTTGGCTGAATTAAAAATTTTCTCGGCACACCTAAATTTTTTTTTGCTTTATTTGCAATTTTTTATTGCACTTTTACTAATCTTTTAATAAGAAATGAAAAACTTATAAACTAAAAAATATTATTATTTAATATTTAAGATTCTAAATATACATAATTAAGCTGCTTACGTATTTTAGATAGTCAATATTTCTAGTAAGAAATATAAATATGATTGTAAACAAATAAATTTCGCACTTAATTGACTGATTAACATTTAAATTTGAAATAACTGTTAAAATATCAACAATTCAATTTCCTTTTATTAAGTTGTTTGTTAAAACAGTTTTTTTTTCACTTTTTTAAAAAAGATTTCACGGCACACCTGAGCACCCGCCACGGTACACCAGTGTGCCGCGGCACACAGTTTGGACAACACTGTTCTAATCTGTTGCGAGTATGACAGTGTAATATGAGAATACACTATAGTAGACTTATTCGTGCATTAGGGTGTTCTACTTCTCACAAATTCTTCGTTCACAGCGGTATATGAGTCTACAAGATTAACTACAGACAGGTAAACTGCCAAAACATCCCGATGGTTCATTATGTTGTTTGATTTTATTATTTTGCTTTTAATGTTTATTTATTTGGTGTTTTTATCATGTTTTGAGTTTAACTCGACTTAATGCTAAGTTTTTTGTGTAGTGTTACCGACATATCTCCACAAAATCATTACTATGATAACTTTGTTTTATCTTTGCCCAACAGTAGTCTTCATGATTTAAGATTTTATTTTTTCCTTTTTCGACAACTCAAATTTAATTCCTCGAAATTAGATTAGAAATTTTTATGCATTTTATTTTTCAATTGTTTTCAAATTTATTCTGAAATTTTTAAATGGCATAAAAAAATTGTCGGTCACTGTGACATTGTAGTAAAACAAAAGTGATGTTATTTTGAATAATATGAGGAAATAAAAAGTTAATGAAAATATATAATTTGGAGTCTACCAAATTTAAAATTTTTAATAATTATTTTAATTAAAGGAAATAAATGAATTGGCACAAAATTGGGCTAACTATATTGCTACAGTAAACCAAATCGGATACAGTAACCAAAAATATAAAGGACATGTAGTAGGTGAGAATATTGTCCTTCAACTTAGAGGTTCTTTACCACATTTCATTGACAAAATGGTCTTCAATTGGTATCAAGAAAAGGAACATTTCCAGTATGGAATTGAGCCAGAAAATATCGATGATATTGGTAAATAATTTTACTGTAATTGAATTTTTAAATAAAAAATTTTTGAAAAAATTAAGTAAAATTATATAAAATTTAAACTTTAGTTAATATTTTCAATATAAGTTCTTTCAGTTTAATTAATCGTTTTCAAATGTTTCAGTCCTTCAAACTTTTTTAAAGTCATATTGTCTTGATCCTTATCTCTACACTTTTATTTTGAGTAACAATAACTTAATTATGACAAATCTGTTTGGTTTTTGTAAAATTGAAATTGAATAGAAACCAATTGAAATAAAGATGTGAAATTGAAGGGTAAGTGGGGTAAGTGTTTGATTAAATACGAAAAGCAGAATTATAAGTTTGTAGAAGATTAATATGTGATTCATTTTTTTCGAATTTGAAGCTGAAAACGAGTCCGAGATTGTTCCAGTTTTCATGTCATTTTCGAACGTCTCGAAACTCAATTGTTTTGGTTTACCATTTTTGACCGAAACATGTAGTAAAGTAATGAAAATGTTTTTGAAACTTCATTCCGTTTATCACTTCGTTAATAGGTATATATGAGCTTACGGCGCAATTCTATACCCCCTCTTGTTACTCAATAATTAATCAGAATTTAACAAATATTTCCATTAATTATTTCCTTTTATTTCATTATTTTTATTTAATTAATTAATTATTATAATTTTATTTCTTTATTTTATTATTTAATTTAATTTATTTTAGTGTAAATTTAA
This sequence comes from Schmidtea polychroa, assembly GCA_959609185.1. Lineage (NCBI taxonomy): Eukaryota > Metazoa > Platyhelminthes > Tricladida > Dugesiidae > Schmidtea > Schmidtea polychroa. Next base: position 2,990 of record CAUHTR010000569.1, on the reverse strand, counting down.
ATTATTAATTCTTATCTGTGATTTTTATTACTATTATTTACTAATTTACGAAAACTGATTTTTTAACAATGATTTATTTAAATAACATCCGATATATCTTCAACTGATTCTTTGAATTGCGAGAATGATGGATACGGATCGAATTATTAAACAGCAAATGAGTCACCTTCACATAAAATGTCCAGATGCATAACTTTTATTTTTCCCCATCCAAACCCCTTTATCATCTGTGTTGGTAAGTGCAGTTTTTTCATTTTTTATGGTGAATAGCTGGTGATTTTGGCTAGTTATTTTAGTTTGTGGTATAGAAAAAATTTGATGAGTGTTATAACAATCCAGGTACAACTGATGTTTTATGTCACTACATTTCAATGTTACTCCTTTAGCTTTTTTTTGGTTTTTTCATCACCTAACAAACTATAACACTTTGGCCTAAGAAAATCCACTCCTTATATTTAAGACCTTTATTCTCGTCTTTGAACTTCCCAATGACAGAATCAAGGTTCCTACTATATAACGGATGACTAGGATCGTAATTAGATGTGTCTAGTAAATTATCACGGATCATAACTGTTAAAAGAACATCAAGCTTACAATTAATTACTTCAAGGAAAAATGAATCCGTATCACCTGCAACGATATTAATTTTACAGTTGAATTCGTTACGATATTTTTGTAACTCTTCATACTGCAACTGGTACATTCTAAGTTTCGATAAGTCCAGTACAGTTTGGCCAATGTAACTGGGTCTATCTAAGCAAATAGCTTCCTTATTTAGCAAGACTGATACTAAGTCATTGTCAATTTCATAAGTCCTTTTAAACGTTGGTTTAGATGTATATGTAAATAACCTAGAAGCCGAATTACAAAGCGGCAAATTCAAACGTTTTTTTCAGATTCTCTACGGTCTTGCCGTAAAGACTATTATTTAATAATTTATAATAAGTTTTATCCAAGGCATTACTCGATTCCGTCCTAAGTCGGGTTATCGATGTAATCTTTAAAAATATTATCGTTTGTGAACTTAATTGCCCTATGTACATGAATTAATTTTACACCAAGAGAAAGAAAAAGCTTGAGAAGTCTCCAATGAAGAACATAGTTCTTCTTGGGATGATGTGTAATCATCAACTTCTCAATTTTAGAACCAGGTGGACACATCTTTTCAGCGGCAACTGGAAAATCATCCAATTTGTCGTGAATCAAATCAGGAATTTCCAAATCAACCTCCAAGGTAAATCCAAATGGAAGTACTTCCAAATCTGCAGATTCACAAAAATAAATTATTTTATTTAACTCTTCTCTATTGGTGACCCCTTTAAAATCCTTATATGGAAGTTTTTGAATAAGGCCCACCCATATAAATTATTTATATCAATGTAAAGAAGTTCTGTATTGTCGGAGGATACTACATGGTGTTTGTTAACAAATGTTAATCCACCAAGGATCCCCCTTCGAAAAAATAATACATCTCCATATCTTGCAATAGCTCGATAAAAGATTACAAAGTCATTAAAGCGGAACTCCAGCTCATGATTGGAATGCCTAAGAAATTAAGAGGTTCAAGTCGATTATGTGCAATAGATTTTGAACGAAATTGTTAAAAATAGTCAGCTAGTAAGAAAACATCCAATTTAAGATATAACATCACGTATGACTTACCACCAATATGGGAAGGAGTCACAGTCGATGAATATGAAAAGTCACAACATATCTGGAAAGAATTTCATTGTGAATCATTGTTTGATTATATGATGTTATATCTTAAATTGGATGTTTTCTTACTAGCTGACTATTTTCAACAATTTCGTTCAAGGTGAAGCAACATCAGAAATTGGTTTTTCAGATCAACTACGGAAAGTAACAACTAAGAATAGGTACGTACATTTAGAAATCATTCAGAGAAGAATTAGTTATCAATTAAAAGATCACTCGAAACGATTATTTGTATTATACAGAGTCTTGGCACCCTCCAATAATGTTACCGATATCATTGACAATTATCAAAGAGAATCTTTTGTGAATCAGATGTAATTGCTTCATTTTCAATATACGTTAGGTGATTTTGTTATTTATTCCATATAATAAAGAATATAATGTAAGAAAATACCGACTGATTCAATTATTTGGTTTCTCAGACAGAAATGACTTTTTAGATGTCCACACAGACAGTTAATAAAGTTGAGAACATATAAAATGTATCTTTTATTTCCAATACTTTGGTGAGAATGCTATCTTCTCAGTTCCATAAGCCTTTGTCCTCAAGGTTTCTTTGATTTTCTTGATTACAGAGATGACATATTCCCTGAATTTATAAATTAACTTAATGCAAAAACTGTTAATTTCATTTTTAAGGAATGTAAATAATATTTTGACATAGGTCAGTTACTTTTTCTACGTCTTTATGAAAATTTTGCATAAAAACTAGGGTTGGCAATCCCGTGCTATATTTTCAATCCCGGGATTTCGGGATTGCAATTTCCTAATCCCGGGATCCCGGGATTAGTCCCGGGATTTTTAAATACATGTTCTTGAAATATATTAACATACTATTTTAAGTTAAAATTTTTAACCAAATTAATAGAAAAAGAAAGAGATTAATTTTGTTAAAATAATATGTTAATATATTTTAAGAACAGGTATTTAAAAATCCCGTTAATATATTTCAAGAACAGGTATTTAAAAAAAATGACACATTCAAAAATAAGTTTATAAAAAATAGTTTATTAAATTATAAAGAAAATAAATGTTTTTATAATATTATATTTATACATATTAATATTATACATATTCTTTGTTATTTTTAAAATAACTTTTAAGAAAGCATAGTGCATCCAAAGTTTCATCGCCCATACGACTTCTTATTTTCGTTGCAAAAAGTCCGGCCGCAGAAAAGGCACGTTCGGACTCTACACTGGTTGGTTTGATTGTCATTAGAAAATCATACGCTCTTTGCAAAAAATCACCAAGTGTTCCTCCATTTTCAAACA